>SNQJ01S0016740.1:7284-25593 GCA_010110895.2 Picea sitchensis
ATATATATATATATATATATATATATATAACTTTGAACCATCCACATATTTTAGTAGCTATGTATCTATTGTTTGAATATTGTTTCGGGAATAAGCCCACATTTTTTATCCTAATTAGGTCATGCATGAGAAACTTGGAGTGCCAATACTTATCATCATGAACATATGCTAGTCATTGGGTTCCTTGGCATCCAAATTCCAAATCTAAATTAATGCCCAAGCATTGAAAGTTACTATGACATGTTGATGGATGTGTGAACATCCAAAATTAGCATCCAAATTTGAGAAGATAATTTTGATAGTTTGTAAATTCCTTTTCAATGAGAATTTAATGGGACATACAATCAAATGTAAAAGAGGTGATGTCAGACATCCTGTCCTAAAACCATTTTATGTAATATTCTTTGTAATTGCATTGTAAACCCTGAGATAGGGGTGCCAAGGATCGCTTTAATCTTCTCGGATCTGATCACTAACGGGATCGAATATCCACCTGACCATAGTTTAACAAATAGACACTAACATCGTTCTCCTCATATACCCGAAGGACCTCTAAATCCAACCCATGTGATCGAGGGCTATGATCTCGCTCAACTCTTTCAAGCACTAACCTCACATCAAGGATCGACGGTCNCACCTGACCATAGTTTAACAAATAGACACTAACATCGTTCTCCTCATATACCCGAAGGACCTCTAAATCCAACCCATGTGATCGAGGGCTATGATCTCGCTCAACTCTTTCAAGCACTAACCTCACATCAAGGATCGACGGTCGTGCTTAAACCGGTGTAGAGATCTACGATTAGGAATGATTGCAGAATCCCAACTAACACGACCTTTAAAACCGTCGTCAAGTTCCACAATGGAAGATACACTTTGGTGAATGGACCAATGTGAGCCATAGATTTTTTTATGGGTGACGATCGACAATTGTCGTGGATTGTGGAACCAAAACCTGTGCGGACGTTAACTTGTCCTTTGAATCCCGCAATGAATCCCCATCATCAATCTGCCTTCACTGAGATCTGATGGTCATGACTTAATTGGATTTTGATTCAACGATCTTCCTCTGCAACTCCCAGATCTGACGCTTGTTGTGGCTTTCTGTTGAATTCATCGTTTGACGGTCACGATCTATTCTTTTGTTAGATCGATGGCTCATGTAGCTTACTTATCTGCGTTCACGATTTTACCATTAGAACACAATGAACCTCAACTTATTCCCTGGATCTATTTGTTCCATGTTAATGGTTTCATATTCTTGTAATGGATTATGTTAATTAACCAGTGATAACCTTATTGCAACACATCTTACACAGAGATATATATAAATGCAGAGATATATCAATCACACATAACCCGAGACTTATTATAACAGTTTCCACAGAGGTTAAACACACAAAATAACCATCACATCCTGAATGAAAGGATTTAACTGTCATGAACAAAGATTCCTTCAGATTAAGCTCGAAATAGAGCTTTCCACACTATATTAAATCAATATAAATGAACTGTACATATCCAAATAAACCTGATCATTTGACTATTAACCTCTACTTCGTCCTTACGCCTAATTTACATTCCAATGGCCAATGACTCGACGAAAACCTCCTTATCTCTATCCAAACTTTCTTTCCTAACCTCTACTTCTAATTCCCACAAAACTGTAATAAATATACAAAAGGATATTGAACTGTAAACTGTTCAGATCCACAAATAACTCAATCAATCTCCTAACGATTCTCTTAGATCCCCAAATATCTCCAAATATCACTAAGATCTCTGACTAAAAATAATCTTAGGATTCTACAAATATTCAAAAGATGTACTCATTCTCAAATATCTCAACAAACCAACTCTCACTCACTCACTCATCAAAACTTAGGAAATTACAAATAAATCAAGACTTTGGGAACCAACTCCCTTGAAAACACAAGATCTCCTAGTCTAGGCTATCGTACAATAATTTGGAAGCAAGATGCTCCTGCATCAGACTCCCAAGGTTGAAAACATTCATGATATCTTGAACATGTGATTTCATATGATGATAAAACCTCAAGGGTCCCAAACCTTGATTTTTAGTTCTCTAAATGATCTGCACCTTTGTTGTTGTTGCATATCAGTTGCCTTCTGGTTCATTTTCCTTCCTTCAATCAGCTTCAAATTCTAATTTATCATCCCATCTGTTGTCATCTTCCTCCATCTATACGGCCTCATCATCAAATTCCACAATTCCTCCATCATAGAATCAATTTATATTGTTACCTACAATCCTTAATTTCTTTCATTAACATCTTCTTGGGCTAAGCATCCTCGCTTTTGTCTGTTGTTCCTGCTATCCTTTGGCTACATTGCATATTCACCTATATATCCTTGACTACTCTCAATATTTTGAGAATACTCACATACACAATATTTCACATCCTCCAATTCCACATTTAACTTATAGAATCTTTCCTGCAAATTCTTCTCTTGAATTTGACTAGAGCAACCAATTAAATCCAAATTCTTCATAACTTCACTTACCATATCAACAATATTCTTATCAATCAATTTCAACATTTCTTATTTTTACTCTTATGTAGACCAGTGCAACATTTCCTCAACAGAAATATATTTAAGCCAATCCATTGCCCCACTTATATATTCAGTAATGCCCATACTTTCAACATCCTTCTCATTGTTTTCATGAAACAATGCTACCTACATAACAAAATTTTGAATATGCTCTTGATAAGGAAATTCTTCCTTCACCCTATCCTTGGAAGATTTCCAATCTTCATAACCTTTTTTCAATTCCTTGCAGTTCTCCATCCAATAAATGGAGTTACCAATGCCATCGTTGAGCATCAATCTCTGCTCAGATTCACACCAGTGAACTACCTGATCTTCCTTCATTTCCTCAACAACATACACATCATGTGTTGTTGTCATGCTTTCAAAAAGAATGTGTATGTTAGGGTTTCATGGAAACCTGCACAGCAGACCTAGCTAAAGCATACACAAACAAAGATTATCAAGGAAAGGAAGAGATATACAATATGAAGAATGAGAATCAATGTATATTATGATATGTTCAATGAGTGAGTGATATTCAATCATATAGGCAATGACATCCTATATTAGGAATTCATGCATAATAGTGATGGTCTAAAATTAGAAAGTCTAAAATAGAACTAGTCAGTTAACTCCCACATAACTAGTGTGTTGAAAATAGAAATTTCTCCAACACCCCCCGTGAACATCACTATGGAGTAAAAAATGAGTCTCGACTATTAGGTCATATTAGGTACTCATTTATAATGCAACTAATGGACACTTAATAAAAGGAAATGAAAGATGGAAAACTATGTGGGAACAAAACCCCCCTCAAAGACAATGCATCAAAAGAGTTGCTGGAAATTGTGCCCCCCCCTCAAAAGACAATGCATCAAAAGAAGAAAAGGAAGTTGCTAGGAAATTGTGTTCTTCACTACAAGACGATCCCGCAAAGTCTAAAACTTATGCTCAGTGAAGGTCTTGGTGAATATGTCGACAGTTTGTTCAAAGGAAGGACAGAACTACAAATCAATGATCCTATCATGTACTAAATCTCTGATGAAATGCATTTCCACCTCAATGTGTTTAGTTTGTTTTCGTTGTACTGGATCTCTACAACATCTCAGTGTATTCTAATTGTCACTCCATATGATAGTCGGACAATGAAACTAGATACCAAGCTCGATAAGGAAGTGTTGAAGCCAAAGTTTCTAAATGACACAGTTGACTACTCCTTTGTACTCGGTCCCTGTGGAAGATAAGGAAATGGTTGATTGCTTCTTACTTGACCAACAAATGGGCCTGACCCCAAACTAAGAGTGTACCCAGACATGGACTTGCGATATGTGTTATCACCAACCCAATATGAATCTTTGAAGCCTATGAGATCTAATGCACAACCAGTTGCATAGTGAATCCCATAACTCATGGTGCCTTGAACATATGTGAGGATGCACTTGGAAGCCTTCCAATGCAGATCATGGGGTTCCTGCATGTATCTGGAAAGTGCTCCTACCGCATATGAGATATTTGGATGGGTGTGGGTGAGATACAAAAGACTCCCCACCAATTGTCGATACAAAGTGATGTCCACTAATGGTGTATCCCCGCCATCCTCAAGTCTGATCCCAGATAAGAAGGGTGTAGGTGCAGACTTACATTCTGTCATGTGGAATCTATCCAGAAGATACCTGACATACTTAACCTAAAAAAATTTGATGTTGGAAGCATCCTGACTAATCTAAAGACTAAGAAAGAAGTGTAGTGGAACCATGTCCGTCATAGAGAACCTATCATACAAAATATCTTTGACCAAAGCAATGGTTGAAGCAGATCTACCAGTGATCAAAAGATCATCAACATAGAGTACTAAAATCATCACAAAGTTAGTATTCCTCAACATGTAAACATTGGAATCAGATTTACATCTAACAAAATCATGTGAAAGCAAGTAAGAATCCATCTTTACATACCATTCTCTAGGTTCCTGCTTGATTCCATGGAGAGACTTCTTGAGTCTGCATACTAAAGATGAGTTATGAATGAACCCCTAGGACTGCTCCATGTATATATCCTATGAAAGGTCACCATGAAGAAAAGCATTCTTCACATCCATCTGGTGAAATTCCCATCCTTTGGTTGTTGTAATGGCTAGAGCCAATTGAATGGAGTCCATCAATTCTATAGGAGCAAAGGTATCATCATAATCTATCCCATGAATCTGCTGAAATCCTTTTGCAACTAATATGGCCTTGTACTTGTTCACCTGACCATTTGATGCTCTCTTCGTCCTATAGACCCATTTTCATTTGACAAGTTTCCTCCCTGGTGGAAGTGGAACCAAATACCAAGTCTGATTCTCTAGGAGAGAGTCATGCTCCTCCTGCATGGTTGCTTCCCATAGTGGATTTCCAACAGCCTCATTGTAGGTTCGTGGATCAAAAGATTGAACCATATAGAAATGCATGGGAATCGTTGGTTCAGAACCTGAAAGTACATGAGAAGGATCCACATGCTGAGATTAATTCCTCCTCGAATCCAATGGATCCCTTGCAAGGTTTCTTGCTGCCTAAAGTGTGGAATGTGCCCACTTGGGCATTTGTTGAAGCTCTAATGTTGGCTCCTCATTTGGTTTTACTACCTCCTCATCTGTATGTACAAAATCCTATGAATCTGTGTATGAATATGTAGCATCTGAGTGTGTGGAATCATCATCTTTGATGTCTGGAACTTATGGAAGCACAAGAGTCTCTGCATGTTTCAATGGAGACGCATGCAAAGGACTCTCCTCAAATTGAACACTGCGCTCAATGATGAGTCACTCTATAGAGGGATCAATCAATTGGTACCCCTTCACATCATCTAGATATCCCAAAAATATGTAAGGTGTGCTCTATGGATCTAAGGCTTTCCTCTTTTCAAAAGGAATATGGGGCCATGCTCTAGATCCAAAAATGCAGAAATGTGTGACATATGGTTTGTCACATTTCCAAGCCTCAAAAGGTGTCCTATCCTCAATAGATATGTGAGGTGCCATGTTCTATATGTAAGCAACATAGTTAAGTTCCTCAACCCAAAGCTTGGAATAAAGTGATCTTGCATGCAACATGAAACTAGTCATCTCCTTGAGAGACTTGTTCTTCCTTTCAACAACTCCATTCTGTTGTGGAGTGTATGGAACTATGTGTTGCAACTGGATACCAGCTTCACGACAAATATTTTTAACATCTTTGTTGATATACTCCCCCCCATTGTCTGTACGAAGGATCTTGATTTTTTTCCCAGTTTGTATCTCTACTAGAGCTTTGAAGTCTTTGAGATGCTCAAAAACTTCAGACTTTTGTCTGAGAAAATAAACCCAAGTATAGAATGAGTAATCATCAATAAATGTAAGAACATACCTTGCTTTGATAATGGATGGATGTGGAAATGGACCCATAAGATCATTGTGAACAAGCTCCAAGGAAGAGGAGTCTCTCCTTTCCTTCCCCTTTTCAAACTTCTCTTCAAGATGCTTTCCAAGAATGCATCCTTTGCAAACCCCTTCAGAAAAGTGAATTGTTGGCACGCCTTTGACCATTCTTTGCTTGGAAATTCGTTGCATGTACCTAAAGTTTAAATGACCAAATCTCTCATGCCATACTCTACTATTATCATTAGCATGTGTAAGTAGAAAAGAGGATTCATAGTCAGTAAACTTAGTGAACTTATACAACTGTGATTTGTGATCTACCTCACCAATTGCAATAATGGAATTGTCATGCATGTCAAGTACATTAACTAAATCTAATGTAAATTCAACCATTTTACCTATTTGAGTGATCTGATAAACTGAGAGAAAATTTATAGAAATCTTTGGAACAGGTAAAACATTCTCAAAACTGTCATTATGGAGTTCCACTCTCCCTTCTCCTGCTACTGCTACTGGAGTATCGTCCCCTATGAGAATAGGGGGTCTTGAGCATGGACTCAAAGAAGTAAAAAATTCTTCTTTAGCTGCCATATGATGTGATGCGCCAGAATCTATAATCCATTAATCAGATGAGGAATTAATTGAAACCATAGCATGATGATTACCTTTCTTAGGCGCATGGTATTATTCCTTCTGCTTCTTGACTCCCTCTGGAATGAAGTTTCCAAGGTTGTTTCGTTGAAGTGCATGTGCCATAATAACAATTTGTTTCTTCATGCATGTGGATTCTTCATGATTCATTTTATTTCAGTAAGTGCACTGCTTTCCCTTATTCTTCATCTTGGAATCTAAAGAGTCTTTGGAACATGAAGAATCGTTAAAGGGTTTGGAATATCCCTCCTTCTCTTTTTGTTTCTCCTTCTCGTTATGTTTGGATGATCCTTTTCCATCATGCATGATGAGTGCATGTGATTTTGGATCTTTCATGAGGCCCTTTCTCCTTCTCGTTATGTTTGGATGATCCTTTTCCATAATGCATGGTGAGTGCATGTGATTTTGGATCTTTCATGAGGCCCGTCTATATGAGTTTTTTCTACTCTTGTGTGAGAGACTCAATGAACTGAGCCATCGTAGGAATTTTCGAATTTGCTCCCAAAAGACATCTACCAAAATGGAAATTGGAGACATATACAATGTATTCTGGTCCTAGCTTGGCCAAGATTGTTAGAATAAGTTGTTTCTCTTGTGTAGACTTGCCAATACCACATTCACCCAAGCTCAATATCAGAGACTTAAATTTACTAAAGAAATATTGTATATTATCAAAAAATTTAGGGTCTAAGGTATTCAACTCTACCTCAAACATATGACCTCGCATCTCATCATGCTTTCCAAAGAGTCATTCCAAGGTGGTGCGGATCTCGTTTGGAGTCTTGCATGCAACAACATGAAACCATAGATCAGTGGAGATTAACTCAAGAAGTAGTCTTGTGGCCTCATCCTTATGGTTCGCCCATCTGGTCTTCTCAAGCGCTGATGTAGGTTATGTTTATGTCGTCATCGTCAAATTATACAATCCTTTTATTTTGAGTTGGAATGCGGCATTTGGCTTCCATTCAAAATAGTTGTACGGTGTGAGTATTTTCACTAGACTTGATTGAATAAGTTGCATCACCTCCATCCCTGTTATTGATTCTGAAAAGATCCTAAGAACCTAGATCGTGGATTCTGAGATATGACAGATGGTTATATGGAATCTATAGATATGATAAAACATCTATATCTCCTAAAATATGATGTGGGTTTTGGATATTTTTAGTGAGCATGAGCATCCCTATGTTATACGTCTCTGTGGATTTCTATATATGGCTATTTTACTGCAGAAAACCATTTTTTTGGAGGGAAGTTGAATCGTCACACCCTAGAGAAGGATAAAGTGAGTGTGACCATCACACCCTTTGATAGGGATAAGCTGCGACAATTCCAATTGTCGCACCTTTTGATAGGGATAGGCTACGACGATGGTGGAAACTAGGTTTACTCAATAATTAAATCCTCTTTCTCTCTTCTCTGGCTTGTTTGGGTTGCTCCAAGCAGCTCAGCTCTGATACCATCTCAGTGTTTTGTGGAAACCTTCACAGGAGACCTAGCTAAAGAATACACAAACAAAGCTTATCAAGGAAAGGAAGAGAGATACAATATGAAGAATGAGAATAAATGTATATTATGATTTGTTCAATGAGTGAGTGATATTCACTCATATAGGAAATGACATCCTATCATAGGAATGCATGCATAATAGTGATGGTCTAAAATTAGAAAGTCTAAAATAGAACTAGTCAGTTAACTCCACTGAACTAGTGTGCCAAAAATAAAAATTTCTCCAACAATGTCCACCTTCCTCAACCTGCATGAAAGTCTCATCTAGTTGTCATCATCGACAGTCATTCTCAGCATCGACAATGTCCACCTTGTTAAATTTGGTAGCATCGACAGTCATTCTCCAATGAGAGGCCATATGGGCCACCCTGAGGCTAGTCAAGGAGATTTGGAGAATCAACCAATCTTGTGAGGTATTGACAAAAGCCAGGGGGAACGGACAACCTCTGTGAGTCAAACCAAAAGTCAGGACAAACAAGATGCTATGTGAGTCTAATGCAAAAGTCAGGGGGAACGTACAACCTCTGTGAGCATAGACAGTCTAGTGCAAAAGTTAGGGGGAAAGTACAACCTTTGTGAGCATAGACAGACTAGTGCAAAAGTCAGGGGGAACATACAACCTCTATGAGCCTAGTCAAACCTTGTGAGCCATGAGAAAAAGTCAAGGTATCTAGAAAAAGTTAGGTTGAATGTAAAATTCATATGAGATAGAAATAAACGATATTCCTAATATTGCAAATGATGTAATTGCATTGATCTAGTGCGTTGGCACGTGTAAACATTATCCACCATGAAGAGAATTTTGAATTGCCTTGTCAAGAGTTGTAACTAAAGTCTTAAGTCTAGTTCTAAGTTCGAACTAAAGCATGTCAGTCTCAAGTCTAGTTCTAAGTTCGAACTAAAGTGTAACGTTGAGTTGTAACCAATCTCAAGTCTAGTTCTAAAGTTCGAACTAAAGTGCAATGCTGAGTTGTAACCAATCTCAATTCTAGTTATAAGTTCGAACTAAAGTATGAAGCTGAGTTATGAGTAATGCATGCAATCATATTACTATTTCGAGCTTCTCCTCTTCCCCTCTTCACCCAGGGTGTATGTGTTGTTGATATGCATGTTTACTTATCTACATAATTATTTCTATTCAATTATGATTTGAAATTGTTGAAATGTATTAAGCTGGAATCAAAGTATTGAAGAAAATAAAAGAATTAATCCGCATAAGAAATCAAGCTCATAATCTAACAACTGCAACTCTCATGGCTTTCATTTCTTATGTTGCAATGCCCCATTGGCTTTGCTTTGGAAATCTTCCCTTGTTACTTGTATTATGTTGCTTCTTGTCTCCTCACTTGCTCTATTGATGTAGATCTTCCTTTCCTCTGCATGTCTTCTCTGAGACATCTTCACCATCAGCATCCTCATTCCTTTAATTACATTCTTTGAATGAAATTGAACATTTAAACTTCTATCTTTATTAAACATGTGTGAACATTCTTTATCTATGGTTGCATTTTCTTTCCTTATGGAATATTGATTACTCAGCAAATTCTCTAAAAAATTTAACTCATCCTCAAAATTAGTGAGCACAATATCATAGTGTTGCCCTATTTCTTCTTTTATGAAAAAATTTAGGATATGCATGCCTTCTCTTCCTTCAATACCTGCAACAACATACCAATGATTACTTTTAAAACCATGAGACTCTAAAGTCTTTGATGATGCTTCTAACACCATTCCTCTTTGTTCAAATGAAACATCAATTCTCTTATTTGCTTCTCCTCTTGACTTAGATTTCTTCAACAATTTATCCATCAACTCTGAAACAGAACACTCCTCTTCTTCAATTTCTCTTTATCCATCCTCGTGAGCCAAATATACCTTATTTTTTGCAGCAATAAACTCCTCTAACTGTCTTCCAATAGTCCATTTGTTTGGTAATGTATGGTATTCCTCTTGGTTGTTCTTTTGAGAAAATCTTACATCATTTTTTGCAACAATAATTTTTTGTAGTTGTCCTTCATTTGCTTCCTTGGAAACCTTCATATGGGCTCCACCTTGGATGTCTTCATGAGGCATTGTGGCCTCATCCTCCATCAGAATGATTTTTTGATCCTGCCTTCTTGAAATGTTTTTATACATTTATTTTTATTCCTTTTGAATGTTGACAGCTTCACCTGCTAAATCTGCAACCACACACAATATGTCAGAAATAAAAACATTAGGCCTTTCAACCTTACTTGTCAGCATATCCATATATTGATCTGAATTCTTCAAAGAGCTCATGAGACTTCCTGCAAGTCTCTCTTCCTCTGCAGTCTCCAAGCAATCTGTAAGATCCACAATAGATATTCTCTCAACATCATCCTCTCCAAGGATGTCACCTTGCTCTGGTTCATAGTAGTGAACTTCTTCTTCAATCAATGGCTTCAATCTGAATTCAACTCCTCTAAGTTTATCTTTATTTTTTTAAGTATTTGATCTATGCTTCATTTCCTTTAGGATTTTCCTCAGTTTCTTTACGAATAACTGTACCACTAGCCACCAAACTTGCTTCTTCATACTCCATCATATTCTCTGGTTTGCATCCAACTTTCTATGTAGCAGTTGTTCCATCACCTCTAGATGTACTTCTATCTCAGCTAATCTTCTGTCAAATATGTCTTTATTCGATCTTTCATGGCCTCTTTCTAAACCTTTACAATGATCTCCAATAGTCATTGTCTCCATTTCCTTTGTGAACTCCATCTTGTTCACTTGTGGACTACACCTAAGCCCTCACCTTTTGCAAGTATCCATACCTATCTTTCATAACTCAACAACCTATCTCCTTGAGTTTGGCCTCTTCGTATTCTCTGGTTCTCTTCCTCTGAACCTCTCTTTGAGAAACCTCTGCTCTTTTAGGATTTGTATCTTCCACTTCCTTTTGAGAACACTCACTTGTCCTCCCTATCCAACCTCTGTTGGAATTCTTCAGGTTCTGCCACTACTTAAGATCTCACATGCTCTTTTCATTTAAGAACACAATTGGTTCTCTATTATAGCTCCTCTCAGCAAGTAATGTTGCTAACACCCTCTTTGTCTGCTACCTACAATCTGTAAACAAATATCAAAACCAGAGTTATCATAGAAACATCAATAATACCTGCAAGATATTTTCATGATCTTGTCTTCCACATCCAATGCACTCGAATAGAAAATTTTCTTTTAACCATGCCTTTGTCTGTCAGATTCATAACATGATCCTCTCTCTCTTTCTTTGCAATATCTCTGTCAAAGAGAATTCCTTCACTTTGATACCACTTGATGACGGACGTACTGTCCTAAAACCCTTTTATGCAATCTTCTTTGTAATTTCATTGTAAACCCCGAGATAGGGGTGTCAAGGATCACTTTAAGATTTTCGAATTCGATCACTAACAAGATCGAATATCCACCTGACCATAGTTTAACACATAGACACTAACATCATTCTCCTCATATAAACTAAGGACCTCTAACTCTGACCCATGTGATCGAGGGCTATGATCTCACTCAACTCTTCCAGGCGCTAACCCCCCATCAAGGATCGATGGTCATGCTTAAATCGACGTGGAGATCTACGATTAGGGATGATTGCGGAGTCCCAACTAACACAACCTTTAAAACTGTCGTCGAGTTCCGCAATGGAATATGCACATTGGCGGATGGACCAATGTGAGTCATCGATTTGTTGATGGGTGACGATCGACGATCATCGTGGATTGCGGAACCGAAATATGTGCGGACGTTAACTCGTCCTTTGAATCCTGCAATGGCTCTCCACCATCGATCTTCCTTCACTGATATCTAACGGTCGTGATTTAATCAAATGTTGATCCGACGGTCTTCCTCTAAAACTCCCATATCTGACAATTGTTGTGGCTTTCTGCTGAATTCATCCTTCGATGGTCACGATATTTTCTTTTGTTAGATCGATGGCTCTTCTAGCTTACTTATCTACATTCATGATTTTACCATTATAATACAATGAACCTCAACTTTTTCCCTGGATCTAACTATTCAATGTTAACAGTTTCAGATTCTTGTAATGGATTATGTTAATTAACCAGTTATAGTCTTACTGCAACACATCTTACACAGAGATATATATAAATGATGAGATATATCAATCACACATAACCTAAGACCTATTATAATAGTTTCCACATAGGTTAAACACACAAAATAAACATCACATCCTCAATGACAGGATTTAACTGTCATGAACAAAGACTCCTTCAAATTAAGCTTGAAACAAAGCTTTCCACGCTATATTAATTCAGTATAAATGAGTTGTACATCGGAAAATAAACCTGATCATTTGACTATTAACCTCTACTTCGTCCTTAGGCATGATTTACATTCAAATGGCCACTGACTCAACTAAAACCTCCTTCTCTCTGTCCAACCTCTTTTTCCTAACCTCTACTTTTAATTCCCACAAGACTATAATAAATATACAAAAGGATATTGAACTGTAAATTGTTCAGATCCACAAATAACTCAATCAATATCCTAAGGATCCTCTCAGATCCCCAAATATCTCCAAATATCACTAATATCTCTCATTAAACATAATATTAGGATTCTACAAATATTCAAGAGATCTACTCACTCTAAAATCTCTCAACAAACCAACTCTCACTCACTCACTCATCAAAACATAGGAAATTACAAATAAATCAAGACCTTGGGAACCAACTCCCTTGAAAACAAAAGATATCCTAGTCTAGGAAATCGTAGAATAATTTGGAAGTAGGATGCTCCTGCATCAAACTCCCAAGGTTGAAAACATTCATGATCTCTTGATCATGTGATTTCATATGCTGATAAAACCTCCAAGGTCCTAAACCTTAATTTTTGGTTGTCCAAATGCTCTACACCTTTGTTGTTGTTGCATATCAGCTACCTTCTGGTTCATTTTATTTCTTTCAATCAGCTTCAAATTTTGATTGGTCATCTCATCTGCTGTCATCTTCCTCCATCTAGACTGCCTCATCGTCAAATTACACAATTCCTCCATCATAGAATCAATTTCTATTGTTCCCTGCAATCCTTGATTGCTTTCATTAACATCTTCTTCGGCTAAGCATCCTTACTTTTGTATGTTGTTGATGTTATCCTTTGGATGCATTGCATCTTCTCTTATATATCCTCGACTACTCTCAAGATTTTGAGAATACTCACATACACAATATTTCACATCCTCCAATTCCACATTTAACTTATAGAATCTTTCATGCAAGTTCTTCTCTTGAATTTGACTAAAGAAAACAATTAAAGTCAAATGCTTCATACCTTCACTTACCATATCAACAAAATTCTTATCAATCAATTTCATCATTGCTTCCTTGTACTCTTATGTATCCCAGTGCAACATTTCCTTAACATAAATATCTTTAAGCCAATCCACTGCCCCCCTTATATCTTCAGTAATGTCCATACTTTCAACATCCTTCTCATTGTTTTCATGAAACAATGATACCTGCATAACAAAATTTTGAATATGCTCTTGACAAGGAAATTCTTCCTTCACCCTATCCTTGGAAGATTTCCAATCTTCATAACCTTTTTGCAATTCATTGCAGTTCTTCATCCAATAAATGGAGTTACCAATACCATCATTGAGCATCAATCTCTGCTAAGGTTCATACCAGTGAACTACCTCATCTTCCTTCATTTCCTCCACAACATCTACATCATGTGGTGTTGTCACGCTTTCAAAAATCATATGTCCACCTTCCTCAACCTGCATGACAATCCCATCTAGCCATCCAATTTCTTCTCCACTTGCTTCATTGTTATCATGTTGTCTTGTTTCTACTGACTGCAACTCTCCTTGCTTCCATTTCTTATGCTCCAATGCCCCACTGGCTTTTCTTTGGAAATATGCCCTTGTTACTTGTCTTTTGTTGCTTCTTGTCTCCTCACTTGCTCTGCTAATGTAGATCTTCTTTTCCTCTGAATGTCCTCTCTGAGACATCTTCACCATCAGCATCCTCATTCCTTCAATTACATTCTTTGAATGAAATTGAACATTAAAACTTCTATCATGATTAAACATGTGTGAACATTCTTCATCTATGGTTGCATTTTCTTTCCTTATGGAATCCTGGTTACTCAGCAAATTCTCTAAACCTTTTAATTCATCCTCAAAATTAGTGAGCACAATATCAGAGTGCTACCCTCTTTCTTATTTATGAAAAAATTTAGTATATGCCTACCTTATATTCCTTCAATACCTGCAACAACATAGCAATGATCACTTTTAAAACCATGAGACTTTAAAGTCTATGTTGGTGCTTCTAACACCATTCCTCTTTTTTCAAATGCAACATCAATTCTCTGATTTGCTTCTCCTCCTGACTTAGATTTCTTCAACAATTTCTCCAGCAGCTCTGCAATAGAACGCTCCTCTTTTTCAATTTCTCTTTGTCCATCCTCATGAGCCAAATCTACCTTATTTTCTACAGCAATAAACTCCTCTAACTGTCTTCCAGCAGTCCATTTGTTTGGTAATGTATGGTATTCCTCTTGGTTTTTCTTTTCAGACAATCTTACCTCGTTTTCTACAACAATAAATTTTGCAGTTGTCCTTCATTTGATTCTTTGGAAACGTACATATGTTCTCCACCTTGGTTTTCTTCATGAGGCATTGTGGCCTCATTCTCCATCAAAATGCGTTTTTGATCCTTCCTGCTTGAAATGTTTTTATACATTTATTTTTCTTCCTTTTGAATGTTGACAACTTCACCTGCTAAATCTGCAACCACACACAATATGTTAGAAATAAAAACATTAGGCCTTCCATACTTACTTGTCAACATATCCATATGTTAATTTGAACTCTTCAAAGAGCTCATGAGACTTTCTGCAAGTCTCTCTTCCTCTACATTCTCCAAGCAATCTATAAGATCCACAATAGATCTTCTCTCAACATCATCCTCTCTAAGGATGTCACCTTGCTCTGGTTCACAGTAGTGAACTTCTTCTTGAATCAATGGCTTCAATCCAAACTCAACTTCTCTGAGTTTCTCTTTCTTTTAAAGTATTCGATCTATGCTTCATTTCCTTTAGGATTTTCCTCAGTTTCTTTACGAATAATTGTACCACTGGCCACCGAACCGGCTTTACTCCATCCTCTTCTCTGGTTTGCATCCACCTTTCTCTATAGCAGTTGTTCCATAACATCTAGTTGTACTTCTATCTCAACTAATATTTTGTCAAATTTTTCTTTATTTGATCTTTCATGGCCTCTTTCTGAACCGTTACAATGATCTCAAGTAGTCATTGTCTCCATTACCTTTGTGAAATCCATCTTGTTCACTTGTGGACTACACCTAAGCCCTCACCTTTTGCAAGTCTCCATACATGCCTTTCATACCTCAACAAGCTATCTCCTTGAGCTTGGCCTCTTGGTATTCTCTGGTTCTTTGCCGCTTAACCACTCTTTCAGCAACCTATGCTCTTTTAGGCTCTACAACTTCAACTTCCTTTTGAGAACACTCACTTGTCCTCCTTATCCAACCTCTGTTGAAATTCTTTAGGTTCTGCCACTACTTAGGAGCTCACATTCTCTTTTCATTTAAGAACACAACTGGTTCTCTGTTATAGCTCCTCTCAATTGTAATGTTGCTAATACCCTCTTTTTCTGCTACCTGCAATCTGCAAACAAATCTTAAAACCAGATTTATCATAGAAACATCAATAATGCGTGCAATATCTTTTCATGATATTGTCTTCTACATCCAATGCACTCGATTAGACAATTTCCTTTTAACCATGCCTCTGTCTGTCAGATTCATAACCTAATCCTCTCTCCCTTTGTTTGCAATATCTTTGTCAAAGAGAATTCCTTCACTCTGATACCACTTGATGTCGGACATCCCATCCTAAAACCCTTTTATGCAATCTTCTTTGTAATTGCATTGTAAACCTCGAGATAGGGGTGTCAGGGATCGCTTTAATCTTGTAGGATTCGATCACTAATAGGATTGAATATCCACCTAACCATAGTTTAACACATAGATGCTAACATTTTTCTCCTCATATACCCGAAGGACCTCTAACTCTCTCTCAACTCTTTCAGTTGCTAACCTCCCATCAAGTATCGACGGCCATGCTTAAACTGGCGTGGAGATCTATGATAAGGGATGATTGCGGAGTCCCAACTAACACGACCTTTAAAACCATCGTTGATTTCCACAATGGAATATGCATGTTGGTGGATGGACCAATGTGAGTTGTCAATTTGTTGACGGGTGACAATCGACAATCGTCGTGGATTGCGGAACCAAAATCTGTGTGGACGTTAACTCGTCCTTTGAATCCTGCAATGGCTCCCTGTCGTCGATCTACCTTCACTGAGATCTAATGGTCATGACTTAATCAGATGTTGATTTGACGGTCTTCCTCTGCAACTCCCAGATCTGACGGTTGTTGTGGCTTTCTGTTGAATTCATTCTTTGACGGTCATGATCTATTATTTTGTTAGATCGATGGCTCATGTATCTTACTTATTTTACCATTAGAATACAATGAACCTCAACTTCTTCCCTGGATCTAATTGTTCCATGTTAACCGTTTCATATTCTTGTAATGGATTATGTTAATTAACCATTTATAACCTTACTACAACACATCTTACGTAGAGATATATATAAATGCAGAGATATATCAATCACACATACCCTGAGACCTATTATAACAGTTTCCATAAAATTAAACACACAAAAAAACCATCACATCCTCAATGATAGAAATTAACTGTCATGGACAAAGATTCCTTTAGATTAAGCTCGAAACAGAGCTTTCC
Organism: Picea sitchensis; assembly: GCA_010110895.2. Lineage (NCBI taxonomy): Eukaryota > Viridiplantae > Streptophyta > Pinopsida > Pinales > Pinaceae > Picea > Picea sitchensis. Next base: position 24,228 of record SNQJ01S0016740.1, read on the forward strand.
ACACTATATTAATTCAGTATAAATGAACTGTACATAGCCAAATAAACCTGATCATTTGACTGTTAACCTCTACTTCGTCCTTAGGTCTAATTTACATTCAAATGGCCACTGACTCGACTAAAACATCCTTCTCTTTGTCCAACCTCTCTTGCCTAACCTCTACTTTTAATTCCCACAAAACTATAATAAATATACAAAAGGATATTGAACTGTAAATTGTTCAGATCTACAAATAACTCGATCAATCTCCTAAGGATCCTCTCGCATCCCCAAATCTCTCCAAAGATCAATAAAATCTCTCACTAAACATAATCTTAGGATTCTACAAATATTCAAGAGATCTACTCACTCTAAAATCTCTCAACAAACCAACTCTCACTCACTCACTCATCAAAACATAGGAAATTACAAATAAATCAAGACTTTGAGAACCAACTCCCTTGAAAACACAAGATCTCCTAGTCTAGGCAATCGTACAATAATTTGGAAGTAGGATGCTCCTGCATCACAAGGGCACAAGTATAGAACAAAAAACAATCTTAATAATATCCTCATAGAGCAATGATGACAAATAAAACTGGTTACTTTTTAGCATTCTATGTTAGAGAACACTAACATGGACATTAATTTGGACTCTAACTTGCCTTCATGTTGTAATGGGTTGGTTCCTAAGGTTACAAGGTAGTTGGCCTTAATACAATGTTATATGCTTGGTGATTTGACATGACTTGGTTTTCAAAATTCTCTTTTAATAGTGGTTACATAACCTGCACGATTATAGAACACAAAACAATCTGATATGGTTGTTATATCACAGGGGAGATATAAAGGTGTATCTCCCCCAAGTTCATCAAAATCTCCAAGGAACCACCATCAAACTCCATCAAATGTGATGAAAATCACAATGTGGAACCTCATACAACATGACGTGTAACACTCTAAAAGATCTTTCCAATGTATGTAAGTATGTTCCAAACAGACTCTTGAGATATTTTATACGCCCTGAAAGCTAGCAACTTCTTATTTTCTGTAGTTTATGTTGCTACAAATCATGTTCTAAGACCAACTTTTGTTCCGTGTGGAGGAAAATTAGGTGGGAACTAGCATAAACTTTGTATTAGGTGTTCATAGAGTTCTATATTTTGAGCACTTGGAAATTTTTAGATTTACCATACACTGCTCAAGCCAATTTCTATGCCTCTTGCAAAAAAGTGACTTGTAAACTTTTGCACATTGTCGAGCATTGGTTAAAATTGGTACAATTTGTTGCCTTCCAAACAATGAAGAATTTGTTGCCTTCCAAACAATGAAGATTTATAAACTTTTCACTAAATGAAAGTTGTCTAGAATTGTATTAAACTCAATT
>SNQJ01S0016740.1:50558-67069 GCA_010110895.2 Picea sitchensis
TAGATATAATAAATGTAAGAGGATTTCTTAGAAGGTTCTACTTCTAGAAGATTCCTCCTCTAGAATGTTCTTAGGTGATGGTAGCACTATATAAAGGGGTTCAAGCAATGTAATGAGACATGAAGAGAAATAGTCTATTTAGAGCGGTAGCTCGATAGGAGGATGCCCCCTCGAAGAGGCAAGTGAACAGGAGAGGATCCCTTCCAGAATAGGATCCATTGTATGGTGTTGCCCTACCTCAAGGGTTGGTAATAATAAAGTGTGGTTTTTCTATATTGTTCTTCTATATCTGTTGTGGTGTTTTTGTATTCAGTGTTTGGTTCTTAACATATTGCATAAAAAAGATCGGTGAATTTGGGATTCCAAGTTGAGGTTATGCTATGAACACTTTACACATATTCCTTTTTGTTAATTAGATTTCAAATATGTGAGCAAGAAGGTTGAAAGTTTTAGGGAATTACCTCACAACCAATTGGTAGTCTTTTCTTTTGCATAGGAAAGGTGCGGATTTTTTTAATGGAGGGCGATGTCAACTACTAGCCATAAGAGCAAATGGTAACCCAACTAGACTCCCTAGGAATTGATCTTGCGACCTCTTTGTGATCATGCTTTAATCATATGAGTTATCCCACTGGGCTAAATCTTGTGAAGTCTTTTTTGCTTATACCCAATGGTTACCTAGATTCAAGTCTTTCTATTGAGAGGGGGTTTTTGAGTTTTTCATTTTGGAGTCAAAGGACTTTTCCTTTGGTCGGGGAGCCATCACATGACCATAGTCAAAGCAAAGTTTGCAACAAAAGGAAATACTTTCGTAATCCAAGGGTTGATTTCAATTTCGACCACAACTTTTCAATACGCACATGGTTAAGAATCCAAGTTTGTTTGGAGCACTTACCTCCACTTTAAGAATGGTACCCAATGTAAAGTAGGGAATGTAAACTTAGTGTGTCTAATTATGTGGAAATCAGACCAAGGACTTTCACAATGCATTGAATTACCAACAACATCTCAATAATATTGACACAGATCAATTAAGCTAACCCTTTAAAATAAATTTTATATCCAAGTTGTAGCAAAATTGTCATAATTTCATATACAATCAACCATCATCTATAGAAGTCACAAGTTCAAATCCATAGGGAGGTGGGGTATGTATACCTCCGTAGACTTTAGCAATCATATGGTTGAGCGGAAGAGGTTCCTTATTCCACAAACAAGAAAGTCCCATACACCAATTTGATGTTTGGCTTGACCATGACCTTAAAATTAGATTATTATTACTATTATTATTATTATTAATAAGAACCTTTATAAGCAATCATTATGTTTGATGTAAGAACGACCTACATTCTCACTTTATCCAATGAAGGGGCATACTTTTTAAAATATTTTTATATTTTAAAACTCTTTCCTTTTTCGCTGTCTTTTTCGTTTTTAAATTTCAATTGACCTTTTTTTAATACATTTCTCATAAACGAAGGAAATAATACTCTCAGTTCTTTGTCCCAATCGAACACCAGATCTGCTTGCATGCCCGTGGCCAAACCTCAAATCTCCGACCTAATTTTCGCGCTTCATCAAGAACCTATTATTAGTTAAACCCTAGGCAACCATTCCCAAAACCTCAGATCTCTTATACCTCAGAGGTTGGACCTCAAAGGATTCAATCTCCATGCGCAGAGCATCAACCCTGGCAAATGGCGGGACATATTATCAGTTAAACCACAGCCAGCCATTCCCAAAACCTCAGAAGTTGGACCCCGCAGGATTCGATCTCCATGCGCGGAGCATCAACCACGACAAATGGCGGGACTTATTATCAGTTAAACCATAGCCATCCATTCCCAAAACCTCAGATCTCTTATACTCGGAAGTTGTACCTCACAGGATTCGATCTCCATGCGTGGAGCACCAACAATGGAAAATGACGGGACAATGCCCGTGACCAACACTCCGGGAATGCATTTAGCACTGACAAACTGTGCATATTGTTCTTCTTCTGATCTGTGAAGTTTCGTGGTTCCGGGACTCGGCCAGGCCTGGGCATCCATTGGATATTCTATGGTTCTTACCTTGCGATATCCTTTACAATTAAATCTCTGCAGTTTTTCATTTTTTCTTACTCTACGAAGGAATTAAATAAATGATAATGAAGAAAGATTTATGGTCAAATTCAGTTCATGAACATTTTTTCACTATATTCAATCAGTTATTTAGTGTATCGGTGTTGAAATTAGTTTAAAATCTCGTGATTTCATAATGGCCAATCTCTAGCATGTTTTTACATGTCACTGAGTATGTGAATCTTCAGATTGGGAGACAGTTTTAGTTAACAATTTTATACAATTACCAAGATAAGGCAATGAGTCTTTTAAAATTGGGAACACCATGTAGAAAGCTTATTGAAATGGGTTTCAGCTTTCATTTTACTCTTTCATGGGAATCGGGCTTTTTTAGACGTGGTAGCTAAATGGGTGAAGTAGAACTCAGAAATTTAAATCGAGGTGAATAAGCCAACCAATGACATTGGAAGATGTGGATGGGAGGGAAGGTTACAACGTGGAATTGAATTTACACCTTTTACCAGGGATATGGATCCTTAACCAAGAGTTATTGCAAATTCTTACTTGCCAGGGAGATTTGGCATACCTCATGACTACACACAGGGTTTCTTATTGGGGCATTTAACCACTTTTTTATAACGAGGCTATCATTAATAATAATAATTTTTGGTCATGCTTAAATATATGATGATATTTTTTTTTATAGATTGACATAACAGTTTTATTGCATGTAATTGTCACTATCGTAAATCCATCTTAATCTCGGATTTATCACACACCAAGACTGACAAAACGCTTGAGGTGCCATGTTTAATGTTTGTGTGTCCTCTTGGTGTGGTTAAATAACCTTTACTGGTGCAAAAACATTGAGGTACTCTAAACATTTGGATTCCTCATTGCATTGTTTTCCTTCAGAACGATACTTTCTTCTTTGAATAGGGCTCACAATGTTAGCACCATGATTTTCATAGCTAAGGTTAGAGGTTTGTCAGCAGTTTGCAAAGTCGTGCCTGTCAACACCAATATTGTTTTTATGCATGGCATCATCTAACATTTCCAAGGGTCGGTTTCAAAAGGAAGCTTATCATTTATTATTTTCATTTCCATTTGCAACTATGCACTGCAAAATTTGCTACATGCTGCACAGAGGACTTTACCGCGCAGAAAGTTTTGTCGCGCCAAGGATTTTGTCATGCAGAGGATGTTGTCACGCAAAGGATTATGTTGCGCAGAGGATGTTGTTGCGCAAAGGATTATGTCGCACACAGGATGTTGTCGCGCACGGAGGATGTTGAGGATGTTGTCGCATAGGGGATGTTGTCGCACAGAGGATGTTGTCGCGCAAAGGATACTTTCGCGCAAAGAATTATGCCGTGTAGAGAATGTTGTCGCACAAAGGATGTTGTCGTGCAAAGGATTTTGTCGCACAGAGGATGTTGTCACACAGAGGATTATGTCGCGCAGAGGATATTGTCGCGCAAAGGATTATGTCGCGCAGAGAATGTTGTCGCGCAAAGGATGTTGTCGTGCAAAGAATGTTGTCGCGCAAAGGATTTTGTCACGGAGGGAATGCTTTCGCGCAGAGGATTTTCCTGCGCACAAAGGATGTTGTCGTGCAAAGGATTTTGTCGCACAGAGGATGTTGTCACACAGAGGATTATGTCGCGCAGAGGATATTGTCACGCAAAGGATTCTGTCGCGCAGAGAATGTTGTCGTGCAAAGAATGTTGTCGCGCAAAGGATTTTGTCACGGAGGGAATGCTTTCGCGCAGAGGATTTTCCTGCGCACAGGCTACAGGGCGCACTATGCAAATGACTCGTTTAGTGGTCAAGTTCAAGATCACTTTCTGACCAACTGGAGAGGAATTTTGAAAATCTCTAAGAGGTTTTTGTCGAGGACAACCCAAATAATAAAAATCTCTCTCATATTTGAAAAACGTTTCATATTTTGGGAGATTCGAAAGAATCTTTGAGCCCTATTTTTCAATTTTCATGATTTCTTGTCTGAGACATGTTTTTGTAACACGTATTTCGGCCAGCTGGAGACGAATTTCAAGAAACCGAGAGAGGTTTTTCTTTAGAACGAGCTTACCTACAAAAAATGTTCTCGGATTTTACACAGCTATTACAGTTTGAGAATTACAAGTGGTGTTTTGAAGCCTATTTTTCATAATTTTGCCTCCTGAAAAGCAGGAAAGCAGTTAAAATGTGTCATTTGTTGTTTGTAATGGTTTCTATTTTGGGAAATGGGTTGCAGTTCGAAATTGTGAGTTGTAAAGGACCTATAGTGCTATATATTTCATGGTATGAGAGTAGAGAGGGGTTGATTCGCAAAATAGTGTAGACAATGACTATTGAATGTAGCTTTCGAGCTCGATTGAACTTAATGCAAAGGTACTGAAACTTTGATGAAAAGATTCTAACAGTGGCAGTTTGATGTATTGTATTCTCTCTTTGCGTACGTGCTTTCCTATGTTCTTGATATTCATATCTATATTTTTGTCTAAATAGGAACGTGATCCGAATCTAGAATTCACTGCACGATGCTCTAGATTTGCGCCATTTAGACAACTATGTTTTTTCTAAAGTGAACTTTGAATTCATCCCCTGTGGTGCTCCGAGTTGCTTTATGTGTTTTTCTCTCGCCACACACAACGCTTTTTAACTGAAAGATTGTTGCTTATTTAGCCTTTATCCTCTCAAGTCCAGTCACTAAGTCATTTGTTTCTATCGTTTTTTTGAGTTGACTCCATAGCCCAAGGTCTTGCTTTTCTCTCGCCAATAGAACCAGAAATATTGCAACCAAGTGTTAAATCTAGCCGACAGTTTAAAGCCATAATTTGTACAGAGACAAAGTCTCAGAGAGAGCCCTATCCAGGTCGGAAAGGCTAGTTTTCGGCCTCAAAGTTGGTTTGTAGGTTGCCTCTGTCATTTGTTTCCTTAGCCGAACGAAGTTTACAGAGTGTTAACATTTTGGCATCGTTGACGGGGACGATTGTTATTATTTTCCTCAGGAAAAACGACATTGTTTTAGTTCTAAGGTCTGAGAGCAGCAGACACTTAGGCACATATTGGTTGTATTTTTGCTCTGGCGACTCCACACATCAGAAAATCAATTTGAAGGTGATTCCACTGGCATAAGAATCCAGAGCTAAAGTTTTCATGGTGACTTGATTGTTCAAAGAGCTTGAGGTATGAAGAGTTTCTTGGCTTCAAAATGGCAAGCTTAGTTTTCGATCCAGGTACTTCATCAAACAGAACAACAAGGTTGGTCGCAGATCTTGTTTCTTTTCAAAATTTTAGAAAATGGATTGATTTATCTTCTAAGCATCATTGGTGTGAAGATTTTCGTTCCTTGCTATTATCGTATTTGGATTCGTGTCACATCCTCAGTCAAGAGGACAAGTTATAATGTTTGTAGAAGCTCCTTATGGAACTTGAGAGAGAACAAGAAGAGAATGAAACGAAAACACATGAAACACTACTCGTTGATTCAAAGCAGTATAAAGCAGGATATCAGACTGCAATGGATCACTGTTACAAGTACTATGACCTTAGGCCTAAGGTTAGTACTCCAAGGTTTATTCTTTCGGTAGAAAATGAATTTTCAGCCAACAAACAACCTTCATGTCAAAATACAAGTGTTGTTAAAAAAATATTTTATGACAGACAATGTGAACAGTTAGAAAGAACCATTTAAAGATGATGTCATTGTTGGTCATAAAGAAGTGATAGTTGTTTCTTCTCTCAAGGATCCTTTTGCAGCTCTGCTGAAATCTTCAATCGAAATGAGCTATGTAATGCTTGAACATGAGGACAGTTTCAAATGGTGGAATGACTTGTCATATTTCAGTTTTGACTTTATGAATGGAAGAGTTGAAACCAAGCTGGAGTCAAGAAACCATTTGCTTGACCGGCTTCATTGGAAATATGAGATTACTTGATTCGGCATTTGTGCTTAGTAAAGTAGGGTAGGTATAAGTATGAATAAGCTTGGTTCTACGAGAATTTCTTTCAGCAATCTGCATTTTTCATTTTCAGTAGTTTCCAGATTTCAGTTTGGAGCATATACAGTTTTGGGTTTTCATCGGATGCAGGTTACAAGTTATAGTTGGAAAGTTGCGTTTGGGAGAATCCCAATGGATAGGCACTTGGTCTATTGTTCTTTGCTACCTCACAGGGAGGATAACATCCCCATTGGAGCCAGTTGCTAGCACCATGATTTTCATAGCTAAGGTTAGAGGTTTTTTAGCAGTTTGCAAAGTCATGTCTGTCAACACCAATATTGTTTTTATGCCTAGCATCATCTAACATCTCCAAGGGTCAATTTCAAAAGGAAGCTTATCATTTATTATTTTCATTTCCATTTTGTTGGCACAAGGGCAGACCCAGGGTTCAACACTAACAACGCACCAACAAACCCTAACCACTGGCCCTTACGGCAACACCTGCGAAGCAGATTAAGTCTCACCCGAAGTAGCAATAGGGGGGTTGCAGGACACAGGTGGCTACAACTAGAGGAAATGCAAGATGATTCCAAAACAACAATGCAAAATAACCCAAAGATTCTTAACAGTATTATGCTTAACTTCGTGAAGTAAGTTATACCTTCTTATCTTAACCAAGAAAAATAACAGTGCAATAACCACATGGAACAATAATATTTTACGTGGTTCACCCTCTCCCAAGAGCTACGTCCACAAAACTATGTTTATTGATAGAATAGATGAAAATATACAGTTCTATCTGTGCACTCAGCTGCAGATCCTTCTCTCTCTCCTCTTTATCTCCTAACCCTCGGCACCCAGTTGCAGAGTCGATCTTCGCACCCAGATGAAGACCCAAAATACAAGAATACCCTAAAACATAACACTTCTACATCTCAGCATCACTATCACATCCCCCTTATCAACTCTTCTAGACCTCTATTTATACATTCTATGACTCTTAGAAAACCCTAGACCGAAGCCCAGGTGCCAAAACCCTAGATCCACATTGCCAAAACCCTAGGTCCACATAGCCCTCATTTTAAGGACTTCGTCGACATGTTCCTCATTTTTCTCCACGAGGTGATCCAAAGCACCCATTAGTGTCTTCTTCCACTTGATGACTTGTTCACGATCTATCTTCTTTCTTGTTTTGTCTTCCTTGATCTTTTCGTTCAACGACTTGTTTTCATTTTCTTTGTTCCTTATTTTATGCTTCTTTAACCACTCCGACCCTTCCTCGGTTTGTGTGCCTTCTGCACACTTCATACTTTGTCTTAATCTTCACTTTTTTCCTTAATACATGACCAAGGGCCAACATGCCCCCAACACTCACATGTGACTCGTCTCGAGTCATTGCAGGGTTGAGCCTTCTTTATTACTTTGACTGCAGACTACGTGGAGCAGCCTGTGCTTTCTGCTCTATCCCTCCCTATTATGTGCAGACTGTCTTTTATGTGTCTGGTACCCAATTTCAACTGCACCTTGTACCTAAACCCTTCTTCCTTTGCTTTTACTGAGAGATGTGAGGCAGTTGGTTGTCACAATATAGCTTCAACCGACTCCCATTTACTAAACCATCCTTCCATTCTCCATTAAGAGTCTTCAGTTGCACAATTCCACCTTCTGTAACATAGACAACCTCGAATGGCCCAAGCCAATGTGTCATGAACTTTCCTGGATGCTTCATGAACTTCTTGTCTTATAAAAGTACCAAATCTCCTTGTTTAAATTCTTTCTTCTTGATATGTCTGTCATGGTAAGCCTTTTCTCATTCTTTTTGTACATGCTGATGAAATCCTACAATGAACCTGTCTTCCTCTAGTTCCATCAACTGCGCGAGCCTGTCTTGAACAACGTTGGTGTCATCCATACCTGTAAATGTTGCATTTCTTAAACTAGGAACCAAATATTCCATAGGTACCATTGCTTCCAGGCCATAAACTAACTTGAAGGGAGTTTGCGTTGTCAATTTTTTGGCAGTAGTTTGATAATCCCATAACACTGTTGGAATTCTCAAATATCAATCATCTATGTTAACATTGCAAACCTTAGTCAGCGTTGTCTCCAAAATCTTATTGAAATATTTGATTGTTCCATTCGCCTGTGGGTGATATGGTGTGCTCCTCTAATGGTGGACTTCGAACTCCTGAGTCAAGGCTTCAATAGTTTTGTTAATGAATTGTGTGTCTTGATCACTCATAAGGATCTTCGGGCATCGGAATCTGGTTATGATATCCTCAAAGATGAACCGTACAGCTGTAGCTACACTACAGTTTTTAACTGCTCTTGCTTCTGCCCATCTGGTCAAATACTCTGTAGTAGTGATGATATATCGAGCTCCTATGTGCTTTCTTGGTGGGTTGATAGGTCCCACAAAGTCAATAACCCATTTCTTAAATGCCTGTAAAGTTAACTTAGGTGCTAAAGGCATCTCATTCCTTCTAGAAGGCTTCCCTACCCTTTGACATACATCGCAAGCTCTGTAGTATTCCTTAGCATCCTTATGTAAAGTGGGCCACCAGAGGCCAACTCTAAGAACCTTTTGCATTGTTTATTTTCCTGCACAATGTCCTATTGTGATGCCTTCATGTTCTTTTGCAAGAATCAATGGTCTTTCTGACTCCATAACACATCTTCTTAAGATATCATCTGGTCCCATCTTATATAATTGTCTAGCTATAAGTTGAAAATATGCAGCGTGGACTACCAATTGTTTCTTCTGAATAATTGTGTACTCGCGAGGTGTCATTCTTGTGGACAAGAACTGGACTATCTCGGGGAAGTGATCATCGACTTTCCTGATGGCTAACAATTGTGCATCTAGTAGTGTATCATCCAAGCTGGTAGGTTTCTCTCCATGTTCTAACCTGGATAAGTGGTCAGGTCCCTTATTCATTCATCTTGGCTTGACCACAATCTCAAAGTCATATTCCTGGAATAATAATGGCCATCTGCATATTCTTCCCTCCAACACTGGCTTAGTGACTAAGTACTTCAATGCAGAATGATCAGTAAACATCTTAAAATGTCCTCCCAACAAGTAGTGTCTAAACTTCTGCAGCGCATATACCATAGCTATTCCTTCTCTTTCAGTGGTAGTATAATTCATTTCAGATATAGAAAGCTTCCTACTAGCAAATGCTATAGGGTGGTCAATATCTCCTGCACCTTGTTGTGCTAAAACTGCTCCTAATGCAATGGATGAAGCATTGACGTGAACATGGAATTCCTTCAATCTGGAAAAACCAAAATAAGCGCAGTGATCATTTTTTGTTTTAATGTGTTGAAGCTCTGTTGGCATTCCTTTGTCCATTGAAACTTATTATCCTTCTTTAATAGCTTCTCCATAGGTGTTGTTATCTTTGTGCAACCCTTAATAAAATTTTTGTAGTATCAAGTGTGTCCCAATGCAGTGCGCAGTTGTCTAACCGAAGTAGGAGGAGGTAGATCAACAATGATAGCAATTTTGGAAGGATCTACCAACAACCCCCTTTTACACACAATGTGTCCTAACAACACTCTAAAAAGTGAAAAGAAAATACACTTCTTCAAGTTCATGGAAATCTGACATTGGATGCACTTATCCAACATTAATCTCATACATTCAATGTGACCTTTTAGTAGACTAAAAACGGTCCAATCATCAAAGTATGCCTCCAAAAAATTATGTAAAAATTCCTTAAATTATTCGACCACCACCATGGGAACCATTTGTTGGCACAAGGGCAGACCCAAGGTTCAAATCTAACAACTCACCAACAAACCCTAACTATTGGCCCTTACGGCAACACCTGCGAAGCAGATGAAGTCTCACCCGAAGTAGCAATAGGGGGGTTGCAGGACACAGGTGGCTACAACCAGAGGAAATGCAAGATGATTCCAAAACAACAACGCAAAATAACCCAGAGATTCTTAACAGTATTATGCTTAGCTTCGCGAAGTAAGTTATACCTTCTTATCTTAAGCAGGAAAAATAACAGTGCAATAACAACCTAAAAGATAGTAAATAACAAAGCATCAATCACATGGAACAATAATATTTTATGTGGTTCACCCTCTCCCTAGGGCTACATCCACAGAATTGTGTTTATTGATAGAATAGATGAAAATATACAGTTCTATCTGCGCACTCAGTTGCAGATCCTTCTCTCTCTCCTCTTTATCTCCTAACCTTGTGCACCCAGCTGCAGAGTCGATCTTCGCACCCAGCTAAAGACCCAAAATACAAGAATACCCTAAAACATAACACTTCTACATCTCAACATCACTATCACCTCCCCCTTCTCAACTCTTATAGACCTCTATTTATACATTCCATGACTCTTAGAAAACCCTAAACCAAAGCCCGAGTGCCAAAACCCTAGATCCACATTGCCAAAACCATAGATCCACATTGTCAAAACCCTAGGTCCACATAACCCTCATTTTAAGGACTTCGTCAACCTGTTCCTCCTTTTTCTCCGTGAGGTCCTCCAAAGCACCCATTACTGTCTTCTTCCACTTGCTGACTTGTCCACGATCTATCTTTTTTGTTGCTTTGTCTTCCTTTATCTTCTCTTTCAACGTTTTGCTTTCCTTTACTTTGTTCCTTCTTTTATGCTTCTTTAACCACTTTGACCCTTCCTCGGTTTGTGTGCCTTGCACACACTTCATACTTTGTCTTAATCTTCACTTTTTTCTTTAATACATGACCAAGGGCCAACACATTTAAAACTGCGCGCTGCAAAATTTGCTACACAATGCGCAGAGGACTTCACCGCGCAGAAAGTTTTGTCGCGCAGAGGATGTTATCGCGCAAAGGATTTTGTCGCGTAGAGTATTTTGCCGCGTAAAGGATTTTTCCGCGCACAGGATGTTGTCGTGTGCGGAGGATGCTAAGGATGTTGTCGCACAGACGATGTTCTCGCGCAGAGGATGCTTTCACTCAAAGGATTTTGTCGCGCAGAGAATGTTGTCGCGCAAAGAATTATGTCGCGTAGAAAATTTTGTCACGCAGAGAATGTTGTCGCGCAAAGGATGTTGTCATGCAAAGGATTTTGTCGCACAGGGGATGCTTTCACGTAGAGGATTTTCCTGCGCACATGCTACAGAGCACGTTGCGCAAATGACTAATTTAGTGGTCAAATTCAAGATCACTTTCTAACCAACTGGAGAGGAATTTTTAAAATCCCCAAGAGACTTTTGTTGAGGACAAACCAAATAATAAAAACCTCTCTCATATTTGAAAAGAAAATTAGATTTTGGGATATTAGAAGAAATCTTTGAGCCCTATTTTTCAGTTTTCATGATTTCTTGTCTGAGACATGCTTTTGTAACATGTATTCCGGCCAGTTAGAGACGAATTTCAAGAAATCGAGAGAGTTTTTTCTTTAGAACGAGCTTACATACAAAAACCGTTCTCATATTTTACACAAATATTACAGATTGAGAATTACAAGTGGTGTTTTGAAGCCTATTTTTCATAATTTCACCTCCTGAAAAGCAGGAAAGCAGTTAAAACGTGTCATTTGTTGTTTGTAACAGTTTCTATTTTGGGAATGGGGTTGGAGTTCTAAATGGTGAGATGTAAAGGACCTATAGTGCTATATATTTCATGGTATGAGAGTAGAGAGGGGTTGATTGGAAAAATAGTGTAGACAGTGACTATTGAATGTAGCTTTCGATCTTGATTGAAACTTAATGCAAAGGTACTGAAACTTTGACGAAAAGATTCTAATGGTGGCAGTTTGATGTATTATATTGTCTCTTTGCATACATGTTTTCCTATGTTCTTGATATTCATATATGTATTTTTTTCTAAATAGGAGCGTGATTCGAATCTAGAATTCACCGCCCAGTGCTCTAGATTTGCGCCATTTAAACAATTGTGTTTCTTCTAAAGTGAACTCTGAATTCATCCCCTGCGGTGCTCTGAGTTGCTTTATGTGTTTTTCTCTCTCCACACACAATGCTTTATAACTGAAAGATTGTTGCTTATTTAGACTTTATGCTCTCAAGTTCAGTCACTAAGTCATTTGTTTCTATCATTTTCTTAAGTTGACTCCATAGCCCAAGGTCTTGCTTTTCTCTCGCCAATAGAACCAGAAATATTGCAACCAAGTGTTAAATCTAGCTGACATTTTAAAGCCATAACCTGTACAGAGACAAAGTCTCAGAGAGAGCACTCTCCAAGTCAGAAAGTCTAGTTTCTAGCCTCAAAGTTGGTTAGTAGGTTGCCTCTGTCATTCGTTTCCTCAGCTGAACAAAGTTTACAGAGTGCTAACACACAACATGCCTCTGAAAACCTCAAAATCCTCATGTTGGAAAATGTACCCATGAATATCATCGTTATGATCGAACTCAAACACCTTCATCTAACCCTTTAGAAGTTTGTGATTCCAAAGCAGCTTGTCAAGGCTACAGGCCTTCATAGAATCATGCTAGAGTTAGTATGGTTGTAACTTGAGAAAGGTCAAGTTCAAAATATTGTCATAAAGACAAGCCTCACCCACATAGAGCAAGTCGCAAACTACATTCCCTGACTTCTTGCAGATCTTGAAATTGTTTTGTAGCAAGAAGAGTGCCTCTTAGTTCCATATCTACACTCAACTTCCAATAGCAAAGATCCTTCTAAGTATACATATGCTCTCATGTAAAAAAAATCGGTGGTGGATGCATTGATAGGCTGTTGTATGTAGTCCTTTATCTATTGGAGGAACTATAAGATTACAAGCTAAATGAGTGTAGATTCTATGTTTTGCTTGCCACCCTAAACCCTTACTTAAATTAGCTTCTCGAGGATTGATTGTTACGCTAACATAAACAACATAATTAAATTAGATACTTCTTGAAATAATTTGATGCAAATCTCTTTAGAACATCCACATTCAGCAACTTCAAAAATTTACATAGCCCTCTTTGTCTTTGCTACAAAATAAGCACAACCCTTAATCCATAATGATTTACTTGCCATCGCAATGATTCTTCCATGTATTTTAAGTGGGTTGATTGTCTACAAAACAAGGATCTACTTCGGATTCACTCCTTAATATCAGATCCTCGAGCTGATCATTTATAGACCAACTAGAAACCTTTCAACCCTAGTGGAAATGTCTTGAGGAGGTATATTAGTAATTTCTTTAAATCCTCGTGTAACCTCTAGAGAGTGTCCTTAACACTGTTGGAAATAAAGCTCAAAATCAGAGGAATTTTGAGGGTAACTGAGAGAATTTTGGCCAACGGCCAACAGTTCTTTACTGAAGAAAAATGATTCTGGCCACAAGCCCAAAATTTTGTTTCCCAAGTTAACAAATTTTGACCAAGGTGATCCCCTGAATATCAACCCAAGTTGGGTTGTGATACCAATGTTACGAACTAAGCATTCAATAACTAATAAAATATCCATCATGGAAACTCCTGTTGGAGTGATGGAATAACGTCTGTGTCTATATTCCTTGTATGTCCCACACATACGGCCTTTCTCTTCCCTACAAAAATCCTTGGACTGACTAACAACTGGGACAAATACCTCTCCCTACTACTGCGCTAAAACCCTCTCCCTGCAACTGCTGAAGAACAAGCTCTAGGCCCTAATTTGGCCTATGGACTGACTCACTCTACAATAGCATTGCTTAGCTAATGTGCCCTCACCACTCTAGATCACTCACTACACCCTACAACTGTAATCTGGTTAACATGCTCTAAAAACTTATAACTTATGTCCATTGGATTTGAGTCTGCTATCCAATAATTGCATTCATAAAACTAAAGGCATTTAAATCACATATGGTCATGGTTCTGATTTCATGCATTATGTGTTCATCGTCCTTGACATTGCACTTAACATTTACATGTCTTGAATTTTTACTTTGTCGTTTCTAAATCAGAGGTATCCCTATTGTTGACATATGATCTCATCAATGTGGATGTATCTTGATAATGACCAAGTCTTCGTTTTGATCACATGGACATGGTGAATGAATGATATAATCCTTTAATCTCATGGTTACATCTCATGGTATTAATTCAATTCTTTTGGTGACATTCTATCTTAAGTGCCATTGATATATGATTCACATGGGAACCAAAATTTTCTATCATTTACATGATTCCATGATTGATGTTTCTTTGAGCTATTGAAATTGAGCAAGTTCCATTTTTGTCTATTTTCCAAGCATAATCACATTTTATGAATAAGAAAACTTGTCTAAGTAATTCGCTATCCAATGCGCGTTCAAGTCTATTACTTTGACAAACTATTCACATGCTTTACACTTGTGTTACACCATGAGAGTGAGTAGTAACAAAATACTAAGTTGAGTTAGAGAATTCCCCTCCTTACTCAAAGACCTAACTTGACTTGTAGGGATTCCCCCTTTGACTAGGATGCCCTTTCCTATAGACTAAAGAGTGGGGAAAATCCATCGATGTGACAATGGGTGGCTTACCTCAGTGATTACTCTAGGTTCTCTCATTGGAGTTAAGACTTTTCCCTCTAGGAAAGAGTTAGAGCTGTAAAAATCCATTTACTAAGAAATCATAAGCCTCTTGTTCCTTGTTTTTCCTATTCCAACAGTGGATTTGAAAATTACCAAGTGTCTACTCTCCATAATGGTCGTCCACAAAGGAGTTTCCTACCTGCAACATTCCAAAGAGATTGTGTAGTCAATGAGGTCACAAGGCCCTCCCATGAAGATATTTGGGGCCAAGTGTTTCAACTCTGATCTTCCCATGTGACTTCATAGGTTTAAAATCATGCCCTTGGTTATCTTACAATAAATTGGTGTTTCCCCTAATTTTCTTCTCAAATGGTGAATTATGCATCCAATTCATGTTCAATTTGATAATTTTATTATGTTTAGGTGAAACTAACAGGTTTATTATGCTTTCTTTGTCTGGAATTAGTCTTCACAACAGGCTAATCCAGTGCCTTTGTAACTCAAAACCCTAACTCCACCTTGAAACCCACACTAAGACATACTTGTTGACTTTGATGTAAAGATTCATGTTTGATGTTAAACTCCTCTTTTCTTCAACTTGCATGGACATTTTAGAGCAACTATAACTACATGCCCAACTTCAAATCAAAGCCTACATCGAAAGGTTGTATTCTCATACTCCAAAACTTTTCTATATAATTTCATATATTTAGGATTACCCCTTATGAGGCCCATTAGTTCAAATATATGGAAGATTTGAGTCTTTTGCATGCTAAAGTGGTATTTGTATGCATCTTTGCATGATCAAAATTTGGAAACCAAAGCTTAAGAAAGAGCCATTATCTACAACAAAACCAAGGGCATATTTCTAAGATGTGCTTATTTGCTTCGTGGTGATTGAAATATATGATGAAAAAACCCTACAAAAAAAACTTATGACGAAATAATGAGGACAATCACAAGCTGACTAAAGGATATTAAATATGCTAATGGTTATTTTCCTTGTGCCCCCCAAGGAATCCAAGACACCCTTTTATTTTATACTCAACTCTAGGATCTTCTCTGATTTATCTACCAAAAAGATACCTTTGCTTGGAAAGTACTCGTATCTTTTTAGGGTGAGAAGAGCCTTCACACTACTTTACCATGTCACTAAATGATTGTGGTTGTGTTGGTAAAGGGATTGAAGAGTTTGGTTCTTAACATAACCTTGATGCATAATCACAAGAGAACCCATAAGAGGTTCCATATAGAGCCTCAACCACTACAACTACATTGTTAACTACTAAAGATAATTTTGAACTCCTGGCACTTTAAATTCTGGCCTTGCAACTATGAGAAGACTCATGTGGTTGGGAGACCATTTTCCATCAAGGAAAATGCTAGGATTTTTGACATCACACTGAAATAGACGAGACTTGTTTGAATTGTCCCGTTCTGTGCAATCATATCTTTCTTTGTATGCACAACAATAGACGTTGTAAAAACTTGATTTTCTCCTATAGGTGTTCACCTAACAAATTGAAGGATTTTTGTAGTATACCTTTTCACTACCGAGGTTTTCAACCTCTCAGTTACTATTCTATACATGAATGTTTACATAATTCGTACAAGAATTATAACCACATGCATTTAACACAATTAAACACACTTAAATCTCATAGTAAAATATATAAGTTATTGCTGCAATTAAACAAGCCATAGCATTCAACAGTAACTAAATTTACACAGCGGAAAACATGATACATAAACAACACAGTCATGCCAAAACGTGATAAAAACATAATTCAGAATACTTATCTTTTATCAGCTGTAGAAATCACCAACCAAGTGCAGGCCTTCCTCGAACCTCCCAGCCTTAGACCACATTGTTCATCAACTCAACAGTAGGTCACCCCCGAGCTGGGACCGAGCTCCACCCCCAAGGCAAGTAATCCTAGGCTAGGCTGAGGTTACAGGGAAGATAGCACATACACAACCACCAGGAAGAAAGCTCTCCCAGGAATCTCCCACGCTCACTGCCCACAGACCCTCATTCCCCA
>SNQJ01S0016740.1:74756-112237 GCA_010110895.2 Picea sitchensis
GGAGAGTGCACCTTCTCTGTCACCTAGACAGTCCTTCGGCTGCCAGTCTCCCTTACCTTGGGTTACAGGAACAGACCGGACCGGAAGTCTCCGGGCTCTATGGCAGCTACAGGGTTCCTTCCAGGAGTTCTCTTCTCCCTCTGCGCACTCTCTCACCTGGAGGAGTCGCTCACAGGAAAACAAGCCTCACGCAGTCCAGTACTGTGTGGTCACAACAACCCACGGGAAACACAAACCAAGGCTTCCCAAAACGGTTCAGCAATCACAGGATGATCTCACGGACATGATTTCGGAACCAAGGCTCCACGCACAGGCTAACTCAGCTTTTCCCGAACAACCAAGGATTCTTCCACTCAACTTCAACAAAGGGTTCCCAGTTCCGGAAATGTGCTCCTGGGTTTGCCTAGAACGGACACAGACTCACGGCGCTAGACAGGGTGTACACGGTTTCTTCCGGACAAACACAGGCTTTACGGCTTTCAGAGATGAACCCGCGTATCTGGCAGAGGTCGTATCGGTTCCCCGCTCAGAGGTTCGGGTCCGAATGGAGAGAATATCCCCTCCCACGGTTCATCTTGGCGATTATATTTGCATGCACCAGGGTTGACACTTGTCACCCTGGGAACTGCATGCGTACCACAACATGCATCCCCTTGCACGTTCCCTCCCTTGCCAGGAACTTAGGATAAACAGAAATGCACATGTCTCTTTTTAAAATAATATTAAAATATTATTTCCCAGACTTAAGCCCCTAAGCTTAGCCCCTAGGCTCATCACTCAGCCCCTTTCCCACCTTCCAGCCCCTAGTTCCTTGCCCACTCTGTGGACGCTCAGTCCCCCATCACTCATTCATCGAGGTCGGTCTGCACTGGCGATGTTTATATTTTATTAACTGATCTGCATACATACAAGTACATCAACAGGCTCCTAGCCTTCAACACTTAAGCTCCCTGGCCTAACAAAACACATAAGCCTACAGCCTATACAAAACCTGGCTCACCAGCCTACAGAACACATTTACAATTATTTTCCTAAAACATGATCTGTAACGGGGCTCGGCCTTGGGGACACTACAATTTTTATGGGCATCGGCACCATACAAACAAGGTGTGGTTTAAGCTGATGCCAAAACACCTTCATCACACTGGAATCCAGACATCACACGATCAATAGTTGATCACACAAAGCCAATTTTCCTTATCCAAACTCAACGAAATTGTGTTTTGTAATAGTCCTCCTAAGAATAGTATTATGAGCGCAAAAACCACAATGACTCATGATTGCAGCGAGCCGATCATTAGGTGCAAGTCAAAGAGGTATCTTTCTCTAAATTGCCAAACTATATAAATGGCCATTGTATCTACTATAATTCAATAAAACTAATCTATTGATGGAAAAAGTGGCCTTTAAAGAGGCTTTTCATTTAAATTTCTTGATGTTGAACATTGTATCGGAGTTACTAGATGACCCAAAAACCATCAATCTATCTTAAGGCCTACTTTGGCACTTAATTATCTTCAAAAAGTTGTGGGTTGCAATCAAAGGAGAAGATTAATAGGATATATCAACGGTACCAGAAAACCAATCCATCTCCCAATTCACAAAATGAACAATACTTGCTTGAACTATTGTCACCAATTTAAGCACAACCGCAAACTACCAAGGATACTCTAGTGATACGTTGTAGATGTGACCTTGGGAGATGAAAAAACAAGATTGCTTTGATCATGTAAACATAAAGATAAAATATTATCTCAAATGATTAAATCTTCACAATGTACAAATACCAATATCTAACCCAAAGAAGTTCTTGCAAATCATTAGTACAAATTGGCATGCACTAGAATTACCCAAACTAAGAGCGGAGAGGAACCTTAGACATTATTAGTGTGAATCAATTGGAAAAAGGGATGCATGACATTATATATTCCAATTAAAGGTTTACAAATGAGTTAGATCCCTTTCACAAGCATATAAAGCAATACATAAGGATAAGATCCCAACATGTTGACTAAAAGTCATAAAGGTGAATGAATTATAGTTGGGGGTTTCACCCATTATGGTTGGAAATAGTAATAGTTCAAGAACAAGTGTTAAGCGGTTTAGAAATCATTTAATGGTTGATGCAACAAACTTGAGAGGATAAGCATCATGCAATATTAACTAGAATCCAGTGGCAAGGGATTCATATATATATATATATATATAGACTTACATTGTGTATGTATTCCGACGACCCTTTCGTCTCACTTGCGACACACTAATACACTTTTGGCGTCGAATTTTCAACGCCCTTCCGACAATCCAAAACGTCGCAAATATGGAAAATTTGTCGATGAATAGTTTATGGCATCAACATTACGACAATGTCTTTCATCGTAGTTTAAGGTCTGAAAAAATTTATGGTGTCATCAGAATATTTTAGGTCGTCTCTATTGCGATGACATTTTCCATCGTAGTGGCGACGACACGTAAACCATACGTTGTCGTCAGAATTAAGAGGACACGTAAATATACATTGGAAGTGCAACGACAATTTGTGTCACTGTAAAATTGAACCTTGGATGACACGTGTCCGTAAGAAACGTCGGAAGTGCGACACAAGCACATGCATCGAAAGTGATACGGTACTAGAAACAATGTTTGGAGGGGCCAAAGTTTGTTGTGATCCTGACAACATCACGTCGAAAGGGTCGTCGGAAAATGACCCAAAGTTACTAGTTGTTTTACGTGGCTAGACATAGTGACTTCGGCAAACATCTTTAATCGAATAACTATAGATTTATTGATCTAAAAGATTGTTTATGATCTTTAAGATCACATCACAAGGATAAATCCCCATGTGTTTTTAAAGAGGTGGTACTCCTCTATATTTAAATAATATACAAGAATATAAAAACTGTCTTAGAAAGGATCAAACTTATTTTTGAAACAAATATTCACATGCAAAAAGTACCTGAGAAAGGACCAAGCACCTCATAGAAAGAAAATATTCACATTATAATGCAAGATTATGAACCAAGGGAGTAAATAGTCTCATACAACGACATTTCCATCATAGTATTCAGCAAAGTAAGACACATTATTCAACAAAAGGAAAGAATATAAGGATTGAATATGGAAGAAAACTTTAAATGGCCATTTCAATTAAGATCCAAAAATATTTTGACACACACATTTGAAATATCATGCTTAAAATTAAAAGTCTGAGAAATCACTAATGTAATGTCCCAAATAGTTCTCTGGGAACCTCCAAAAATAATAGATTTTCATAAAAAATAGTGTTTGTAAAGTTCATAAAAAGGTAAATGGAATTTTTTCTTCAAAGAGGACAAGGATTTGGCTCCCACAAACCATGAAATTAAAGAAAGACCTGGAAGATAGAAAAGAGACAATCAAAGGTCAACCTTTGGTTTTCACAAATTCTGAAAGAAGAAAGAAAAAATGACTACTAACTGAGAAAGAAAAAAAAGGTGAGATAAAAACAAAGTGACTACTTGACTTACTATGATGAAAGATCAGACCCTTTATATGCTTGTTGATCTGTCTTTAATAGGTTGTTGTTGGGCTAGAGGTGCCATAATTGTATTATCGACTTCTTGTTAATCTGTTTTGGTTATTTTAACCAAGGTTTTTATTAACCATTGTCCGATATACTCCCTCATAGCAACAATCATTATCTTCTATTTAGTCTTGGTTTCAAATAACTCATTTTCCAGCTCTATAAGATCAAATCTCAATTGATGGAGTGTGTCATCGATATCTTCATTTTTTTTCACATACCATATTAACCACCTTTCCACTTCTTCCTTGGAATACTCAATTGAGTCATTAAATTTGTTGGCCCAAGAAAATTTCAAGGAATCCTAGTGTTCTTGTAATCGCTCTTTTTATAAGAGAATTAAGTCCATAATTAAGTGTGGGCCCTCGAGTTCCCTAGTCAAATCAACAAGTTTTAAAAACAAATCACCTATTTTAGTATTTATAACATCACATTCATATTGCATTTCCCTTAAGCATTTAATTCTCTTCAACCAACAAGCATTAATTTGTTTCATACGAGTCTTGGAAGGAATATTTTGGTCTCTCCTGTATATATCACTAGAACTTAATACCTTTAACGAAAATCTACCCATTGCCTCTTTTTAAAATATTTCATCATTTTCCAAATTTTTTTGGAGATATTCTTTAAAATGCAAGACCTTTGTTGATAGAGTAGTTGAATTTGTTACTAACTCCCGTATCTCAAAGGATCAAGGCTATCCTTCTCATAATGTTATCTCCAATATATTTTCTTACATCCATTAATAAACTTGATGAACCTTTCAACCTGGAGTTGGTTTTTGTACATCCTCGAGACTGCACAATGGTTGAATAACAGTAATGGGTTCAACAAACAAAGGTCTTGGAAACAAAGGTTTTTCCAATTCTTTTACTTTTTCCTTTAGGATCAAATTCTTCTTCTCTAAATTTTCGATGGAATACTTTAGAGTTTCGTCAGTTGCTTCATGGAACTATTCAATTCTCAATGGTTTTACCCCTTGAAGATCAATTTCTGATTTCCATTTTACTGAAACTTTTTTATTCTTCAAAATTACTTTTTCAAATTGTTATTGTAGGTCGCGTGGTACAAAGTAACAAATTCCTCCTCAAATATCTTTGGCTCCTGGGAAGTCAATTATTCAAATATAACATTGCTCTCGATCATCCTCTATTCAGCCCAGTTGGGCTCTTCTATTATGTCATCAACCTCCATGTCTTTGGGATTCGTTTCAACTTCAGATGTTTCCTCCCCTTCTTTCTGAATTTCTCTTTTTCTTTTTATAGAGACATGAATAGTGTGTGATTTTTCAATTGTCTTTCTAATAGGGTCTTTGTCTTTGTTAACACTTCGTAAATTTCCCTAGCTATGGAGGCAAGTCATAGAGGTAACCACAAACCAACTTATAGGCCAAAATCTAGCCATTCCAACCCAAAGAGGGCTCTCTCTTTATAGCTCAGTAAAGAATGATAGGTTATCTAATCAGTACAATGGCTAGATCTTTGATGAGGATAGGGTAGAAAATGGGGTTTGGTTGGGGAAAAGGAAAAATATCATTGGGCTATGGAGTTAAATCTTGAAAATGAATGAAATTAATGTTTGGTAGATAGAACCTCTCATAGGAACAAAGGCTAAATTAGGTGGATGAAACCTTCCGTTTTGAATTTTTTGTAGGGGGTGAAAGACGAAAAAGTCAACACATAACAGAATCAGAGCACCATATAGATGAATTCTGACCTAGTTAGGAAGAAAGGATGAAGTTTAAATTATTTGAGTCTAGAGCACCATTTAGATGAATTATACACTCTTAAATATCAATTTAAACAGAGGAAAAAATGAGATGCAAGTAGGGACACAAGAGATACATACAAAAGATAAGAAACACACTGTCAGCGCATCACCATTAGAATATTTTTCATGAAGGTTCAGGACTTCTGCATTTTCATTTCATTCAAATTCAAAAATTTGCAATGAAGATTAAAAATATTGTAGTTCTTCCAACTTGCCCCTTCTTTTTGTTGATCATTACAGCTTCGTGAGACATCCTCCATGGCACGTTCTCCTCTGAGACTGAGTTGATTCGACCTGTGAGAGAGCCCATTTGTTGGGTGTGCCCATGTGATGGGTGTGTCGTTCCTCTCTGGACTGAGATGAGACAATGTGTGCCCCTGTGTGGGGTGAGGATTCCCATGAGATGGGTGTGTCGTTCCTCTCTGGATTGAGATGAAACGATGTGTAACCCTGTGTGGGGTGAAGGTGCCCATGTGATGGGTGTGTGTCAGACTTTGGACTGAGTTGTTATGATGTGTGGTCTCCTACCTTATGGACTCAGTTGAGTCAGGCTTGAGATGGTACTCCAGATGATTCTCTTGTGGACTCAGTGAGATAGAGATATGTTGAGTAGGACGTCCCTATGGCTAAGCACAGGTGGACGTGTCCCTAGTGGCTGAGCACTAGTGGATGTGTGGATCCCTTGCTATATTGTCTGAGAGTAAGATTTACATGTAACCCTAATTGTGATGTAAAGGGTACAGGTTGGCCCCACAATATGTGAAAGATAATTAATGTTTATTGTAATAATTAATTATTTTCTGAGTAATTTAGGTCGGCCCTGTTGTGCCAAAAGACACCACTTTTGGTATGTCCAATCTAGTATAAATAAAGGTGATTCCCCCATTGAGGAAACATGCAAGTCACTTGTCATTTGGAAATTTCAACAAGTACATTTCTAGCGCTGAAGTTCACACCTCTCTTGGGCACAAGTTTCAAGGTAGTAGAGCACCCTCTTGTGTGCAATAGGGTTTCATGGTTGGAGGATTTTCTCTTGAGAATATAGCAAAGGATTGTTGGGTTTTTCTCCCTTGTTGAGAAGGGTTTTCCCAGGATATTTCTTGTGTTCTTGTGCATGGTTATTCTTCTTGTCATCTTGCTTATTGCAACACTTGTAAATTGTGTAGTTGCATTTGTTCATGGTTCAAGTAAATGCTAAAATGAAATAAACCTCATGCTTGATCCTAGCATAGCCAAAAATTAACACTTTTGCACCTTCAAAGTGCTCAAATATATATATAAACACCCTTACTAAGCTAGAGAATTCGAACTACCTTCCTATCCTATGATTTTGGATCTGATTACATCAAAAGGAAGACAATTTGTAAACTACTTGTTAAAAATAGCAAATTCGTTTTGTTGGAAAATAAGGGTCAAAGATAACATCATATCTCTCGAATCACAATATATGTTACAAAACAGGGATAGGTTTTTGGAGATGAACCCGTGCTTCAGAAAAATGTCTTCCAGTTTTTGAAAATTCTTCTCCATATTCTCGAAATCCCCTCCCAAATATGATGACTAAAACAGGAAAACATTAAATGATAGAATCTAGAAAAATGGGCGTAAATATTCATTCGAATATCTCAAACTATGAAACCTGTGTAAAAACTGAGAGAGGTTTTTTTTATTGAGATCATGCTTGAAAAAAACCACTATGGGTTTCTCCAAACTCCTCTCCAGTTTCTCAGGAAATTATCTTGAAGTTGACTGCAAAAACAGTCATTTCCAGAACTTGCTTAGCTTGCCCTACAGACTTTGTGTAGCGTGTTTGATTTATTCATTAAAATTCATTGAGGAGGTGGCTGCAACACTGATGGAGGATGAAAATCACTACTATATCATCCACCAATATTTTCCCAATGTCCTTTAACCCTCTGTGTACCTACAACACTTGCGTAGTGAACTGGTGTGATGCGTCGTGTAAATGCATCCTTCGGCATTTGTGTAGCGCGCTTTGCACATCACAACTATTTTTTTCTTCAAAACTCATCCAAATGGTAGCTACAACATCTGTGGAGGATACTCATGACTTCTGGGGGAAAAACCAATCATTTCCCAGCTTTTACCATCTTTAAATATGCTTGCATAATTTACGTAGTGCAAGGTCTCTACACAAACTCTATATAATGCAGTTTCGAAAAAACTCAAAACTGGTGTATTTTAAAAGGTTCTTCAAAAACAAAAAATGGTGCAGGCCTGATCCTAAATCTGAGGCACCTCTGCAAGCAAATCTAACTATTGGAATCTTAGTTGCAGCAGCCACTGTCTCTTCTAACATTTGGAAAGTGAAATCAACAATCCTTGACTGAACTCCATTGAAGTTGAGGGCGAATAATTTTGTCACATGCACATTGTAACCTTGGATATTCTCACAAAACCTCATGTAGCCAGCCTGCTCAAATTAAACCCTAAATGTTGGATCATAATTCAGCAGCTCTGAATTTTGTGGCTCACACCTCAACACAATACCTCCTTTGTGATATTTATTCATTCCTAGAGTATCCATGTTGTGGATGCAAGATAAACCTGAGACTATCAAGTGTAGAAGGGTCCAAGGGATAAAACTCAGACAGGGCACCTTGCACAACAAAAAAGCGGGGCTATGGTTTGCTCAAATTTTCCATAGGGAACTCAATTGTGCAAAAGGCAAGTTTTAACAATGCATACCTACAAGTATTAAGCACCAACTTTGTCTCTTTGGTCTTTACAAAGAAAAAAACTAGAGGAACAGGGGATGCATGGCGAAATGCTACTGTACATAGTTTGCGTAGTGAGTGAACTGGTTTGCGTAGCAGATGGGTTTCTTGAAGATTGCTCGAAAGGAAGGGGTTGATCAAAGGTAGAGAAATCATGCATATGGATAAAAGGTGGTAATAATACATGCATAAGCTGGTAGAAAGTGATCTGAAAGGGGAAATATTTGTTTTTTGGATGACAAGACAGCTCAAGTTGCTTCAAGCAACTTGCACAAAATGTTTACACAACGCACACATTTTTTCTACAATCAAGGTACAATTAGCATGAAATGACATCATAACCCTTTTTGTTGACTTCATCATGTATCATGATGCTCATCGACACTCTTTGAAAATGACTTTCCCTCCTAGACTTTACAACTTGACTTATGACATACCATTTTCAATTTTTAGCAATCACTTCAAACCATTGACCCAAATTGAAATGCATCGGTCTTCTCAAGACCAAGGCATGACTTTGTAAACAATTGAATCCTTATAACTCTACCTTGAAAATACTAATGCTAACAGTCTCCACCATCATCTGAATTTCTGGTGGAAGACCTTCTTTGTTCTTTACTATTATTTAAGGGTTTTGCTTTTGTCAAGGTACTCTTTTGTGACACATTTGGTGAACCTGGGTTTTTACTTGTCATTTCTCCACCTCATTTATTATAATATTCATTTGTGTTGGTCAATGTCTCAATATCATCTAGGGTGATTCCAGGAGATGCTTCAAGAGGATTTTGATCATCTCCACCTCCTTCTAGTTGCATAGTCTTACTAAATGATGAGTCGTGTCCAATTGAAAACATGTGTGCCAAAAACAAATCCTTATGGCTGAAACCATGAATTGCCTACATTTATTTTAAATTAAACTGGTCAAATTGAATATATATTCATCCAAATGAGAAATGTTCTTCACAAATATTTCTCCAACTTTCTACGGCAACGAGATGAATTACTTTTTATTTTCTCATTGAAGAAATGCACCCAATATTTGTATTGTTTTCATACTTCAATAATGAAAAATCTATCAACAACATAAAATGGCAGCAAAGATATTTTCCCATGAAATCCATAAATTCTAATAAAACTGAAATCTTCCATGGTTTCAAAAATTCATTTCTCTGACAAAAATGATGCAGCTTCTAATGATAGTCTGGACATGGCGGGACTATGAATTGTCTTTTTAAAAGAGGAAAAGAAACCATTTTGTACTTCATGGAAATTGTATGGGGCCTTGTGCCTCCATAACACTTGATACCATAATGAAATTGGATCCCTCTTGAAGTCTACATTCTTAACTCTAGGAAAGTCTTCAAAAATATGGCAATAAACTATAACATAAACTAGATAGGAAGTCGTGTAAAATTTCTTGGTCTTCCTAAGGCTTCCTAACTGAAACGAAATCTCATTTGAAATAATCTGATCCTAGTCAATTACAACATTTTCATGAATCGAATGATACAAAATATATACAATATACTTTGGCACTGAGGTCGTGGAATCCTATCGAATTATTTTGGAAAATAGTCAGGCAAATTCTTTCTATGGATATTTTAAAGAGCATACCTCAACATGTGTAGAATTAGCATCGTTAGTCAAGCTTGTAAGAAAACTTTCAAGGAACTCCATTCTTGCATTGTGAGATTTAAGAAAATCATCAACTTCGGCATTTTTGAATGTCGAAGTGGGGTCAAGAAGTCTCAGCATTCCCCTGAACATTGAAGGTGCTAAAGATATCGATGGTTTCCCTTGTATCTAAATAACTCTTTTCTCGGTGTCAAATTTGTCAGCGCACCATAAGAGCAACTCTTTGAAATCAGTGACCTCCAACAACATCCAACCAACGCAATACTCGAGGTCCAAACCTTGTTCAACTTCCTTTCTTCGGATGGGAGAGATGAATACCACTTGTAGGCCTGCAACCACTGAAACTAGCGATCTTCTCATCCCAAGGTGTTAACAGTCTCACCTCAATTTAATTCTTTCATTTTACTTGATATATCTTGCAAACATTGTTTTTTGTGAATAGGTGGAACTTTTGTCAGTACAATATTTTTATAACAAGGATTTTAATTATTACGGAAATCGAGCACATAAAGAAACCACGATAACTCGAAATAGTTTTTTGTATTGTATATTAAATGAGAAAGTGAAAGCTTTCTTATATACGACTACAATCAAGTCAAGTCAATCCACTTTATGAATGTGTGATAAACCAATAAAGTGAAATAAGAAATAAAAGCATAAACTAACACAAAATAGAATTCACTTTATCAATGCCTAAGTCTAATATCTAGTTGACCATTATATACTAACATTTATTTTAACACCCTCTCTTAATGGTCAATCTACTAATTACACCAAGTTTATCCCAAAATTTTACATATTTGTCAAGACCCAAAGCCTTGGTGAGAATGTCTACAGTTTGATCCTCTGTAGGAAAATATTGAAGCTCGATAGACCCATCTTCTACAAGTTGTTGATGAAGTGGCAATTTACCTCAACATGTTTGGTGCGCTCATGGAAGACTAGATTCTTGGCAAGTTTCATTGTCCCTTGGTTGTCACATAAGAGGGGTGTTGGCTTTGTTTGTTGCATCTACATATCTGAAAGCATCCTCCTGAGCCAAACTACCTCGCATGCTCCTTTCATTGCTCCTTGATATTCTGCTTATGTTAATGAAAGGGTGATTGCATGTTGTTTCTTGCTGGTCCATGTGACTACACCCGTGCCAATGTAAAATTTCAGACCCCGCCCAATTTCAAGTCTCGTTGATTTAGTCAATGTTTAATGCCCAAACCCAGTTTAATGACAGCCAAATAAACTCAGCATGTAAACAAATTTTCAAAACTGAAACATGAGGATTCTTAACAATCTTTAACACAGAAAATAAAATATATCAGCAGCACAATATTCAGAAAAATTTTGCACATGGATTTTTGGTCTAACAGCGACCCTGGAAAAACCCACAATGAGAAAACCAGTGAGAGAGGGAGTTTTTATTATTTCAGAGCTTCAGAGAAAAATTATTTTACAGCATATTCATCTTCAGAAAGTTAATGACAAACTTATCTCAAAAACTGTGCCAAGATTTCACATAAAATCTGAGCCAAACTCCTTGAAATTCGTGCAAAATTTTATGCACACATGTACAAGTTTTACAAGTTTTCTCCTCGATTTCTATGCCTCTTCTCTGTTGTACAGTTTCCTTGGAAAATGTGCCAAAATACTCAAAATATACACAAAAATTATTCTCGATTTTTGTGCAACTAAACAGCAGTACATACTGCCAAAAATCCATACAATACAGCATGTTAAACTTCTTGTAATTTCCCTCAATATCTGTGCCAAATTTATGTTGTACGGTCACCTCAAAATCCATATTGTACAACCTCCTTAAAGTGTTGTACCTTGCCTCGATTTATGTGCTTGTATTAATGTTGTATGGCTTGCTCAATCCATACAGTACGGCCTGCAATAAATATTGTACCCTTGCATCGATTTGTGTTCTATATTGTTGCCTTGAAGTGTGTTCCCTAGACTGCAAATAGCGTCATTTCTTAAGCTCGACCTCCTCTCCTTCTTGCTCTCTCAAAAATGCATCAACAACCCAAGAATGAGTGCACCCTCTACCCTAATCGACCTCATGGAGGGAAGGTGAAGAGTCTCTCAATCCAACAGTGGAGATTGGATGAGATCAATGGAGTAAATTAAGTCACTTAAGTTGCCCACTTTCCCTAAGTCAAAAAGTCACCTTTTAATTTGTCTCTCACAAATTAAACGACTAGGATCCACATTAGGCACTTTCTCACCCCTTAGGCGCCTAGGTGATGAGAAACACTTGCCTAGGTACTTTTTAATTATTTTAACACTCCATCCTACTAAGGAAAGTGTTACTCACCACTCCAAGCTTGTCCCTGAAAAATACAAACTTGTCTTTGCCCAAGGCTTTGGTGAGTATGTCTACAACCTGTTCATCTGTAGATATGTATTGTAGCTCAACTGCTCCTCTCTGAACATAATCTCGGATGAAGTGATATTGAATCTCAATGTGCTTAGACCTGTCATGAAAAACTAGATTCTCGGAGAGTTTAATACAACTTTGATTGTCACAGTAAATCATAGTGGGCCTCAACTGCACACCAAACAATCCCACCAACCACAAATATACACTAGGCACATTTTTTTCTTCCACCCAATGCACTCTCGTAGGCTCCACCATGAACTGACTAAGAGTATTGACAGCAAAACAAATATTTTGCCTGGTATTAACCAAATACATAAATGAACCGATCAACTAACGATATAAAGTGGAATCAACCAACTATGACTCATAAGCATGAAGCTTATTCCAGTTAGTAATCATGGGTGTGGTCGTGGGCCTACAATCCTCCATCTGGAATCTCCTCAGAATGTCACAAACATACTTCCCCTGTCCCAGGAAGATGTGTTCAGGCTCCTGCCAAACCTCTAATCCAGAAAAGTAATGCATCAGTCCAATATTAGTCATCTCAAACTCTGAAGCAAGGCTCTCCTTGCAGCTAGTGATGAGTCTCTTTGCCCCTATAATGAAAATATCATCAACATATAGCAAGAGTATGAGAGGATCCTCTCCAACCACAATGAAGTATAGGTTGGGATCTACCTCACTCTTCTCAAAGCCCAACTATTGCAAGTAGGCATCAATCCTAGAATACCAAGCTCTGGGAGCTTGTTTCATCCCATACAATGCCTTCTTCAGTCTGCACACATGAGAATCTCTCCCATGCACCTCAAATTCCAATGGTTGCTCAATGTACACCTCCTCATGTATGAGACCATTCAGAAATGTGGTCTTCACATCCATCTGATGGATCTTCCAACCCATCTTTGTTGTAGTAGAGATCACTGACCTGATCGAAGTATATTTGAAAACCGGAGCGAAGGTCTCATCATAATCAACTCACTCAATCTGTGAGAACCCCCGAGCCGCAAAGCGAGCTTTGTACTTCTCAATGTTGCCATCAGCAACATACTTGAGTTTATAGAGCCACCTAGAAGTCACCACTGACTTCCCCTCAGATCTGGTAAAAATATCTCAAACATCATTCTTCATGATGGAATTGTACTCTTCCATCATGGCATCTCTCCAAACCTGTCTACCAGCAGCCTCCTCAAAAGTGGAAGGCTCAAACTCTCTGATGTTTCTCACCATCGCAATGTAGCTGCAAAATCTCTCGAGATGTTTACTCTCCCTCACAACGTGCCTAAGATTCCCCACTGAACCATGTGCCTCCCTCAAAGTATCCTAAAGCCACTTGGGCTTCCTCCTCTCTGAAGTAGTGTCTCGTGGAGGGTACTCTCCCTACTCAACCCCATCACCTAAAGACTGTGAAACTGAAGTAGAATCTGGAGAACTCGATTATGAAACCTATGGACTAGTAACCTGTGATCCCGACATATATGGCCCTGTAACCTGTGGACCAATCATCACCGAAACTGGTGGTCCCGAACTCTATGTCACTGAAGTCTGTTGTGTAATCACCTGAATCTGAGGTGATGACTGCTCACCCCTCTATGTCCCTCATGACTTCCTAAAGTCTCCATCCTCCTCAAATCTCACATCCCTTCTCAATATTATCTTCCTCAAGGAAGGGATGTATATGCGAAGAGCCTTTGAAGTCTTTCTATACCCAACAAGGATCCCCCTCTCTGTCGTGGGTTCTAACTTTTTCCTCTTCTCAGAAGGGACATGTGAATATGTAAGGCAACCAAAAATCCTAAAGTGCCTAACATCATGCTTCTTCCCAGAGAAAGCCTCCTCAGGAGTCTTGCCCCCCATTGCTCGGTGTGGACTCCTGTTCTGCAAATAGACTAAAGTATAACATGCCTCGGCCAAAAGAAAAAGTGGCAGCCCCTGATCATGCAATGTGGCTCTCGCAGCCCCAACTATGGCCATGTTCTTCCTCTCAACAACCCCATTCTGTTGTGGGTTGTAAGGAACAATCAACTCTCTCCTAATGCCCTCTCCTGCACATAAATCCATAAACTCCTTGGAGGTATACTCACGCCCATTGTCTGTCCTCAGAACTCTGATTTTCCTCTCAGTCTGGTTCTCCACAAGAGATTTGAACTCTTGGAACCGATTGAAGACCTATCTTTTGGTCTTCATGAAGAAAATCCAAGACTTCCTAGAGAAGTCATCAATGAATATGGCATAGTATAAACAACCAGTCAAAGATGCAAAAGACATTGGACCACATATGTCAGAATGAATCAGATAAAGTATACTTGTTGCTCTGTTGTCACTTCTTGGAAAATCAATCTCAATGTACTTTCTCAAAGCAAACCCCTTGCACAACGCATGGTGCTATGGAACTCTGGAACTCCAGTCACAATCTCCCTCAGTATCCTCAGAGCCCCATGATGCAAATGGGTCATCCTCTTGTGCCATAACTCACAAAGATCATTGTTGTTGGTAGAGTGAAATAATGCACTTGCTAGCTGGAACGTGAACTTGTACAGCTTCTCATGTCAAGTCCCAATCACTTTGGCCGAAGTGATATTGGACCCTTTGGGGAATAGGATCACATGTCCATCACGGAACAACACCTCATAACCCCTCTCCCCAATAGCAGAAATTGAAATCAAGTTCTTCTTCAAGCCAGGAACATATAGGACCTCTCTCAACAACATGGGAGGTAGAATCCCTCTGAAATGATATTTTCCCACTACCAACTACCTTGACCACCTGGTCATCTCCAAGCACTACCTCAAGATCACTAATTTGAGTAAGATATGCCAAATGCTCACGAACAATTGTCATATGGAGGGAGGCACCACTGTCAATATACCACACACGGGAATGAGTGGTCCTAGTGGAAAGACATACTACTAAGGAAAACTCCTTATCAAACTTGGCAGAGAACTCCTCCATCGTTCTTGAAGTTGTTGTATGCTTCTTCTTCTTGTTGTTCGGAAACTATCCTGCATAGTGCCCAAACTTGTGACATGCAAAGCACTTGACTTTACTCGTGTCCTTCTTGCCTTCACCCTTCGGTTTGTTTACTCCCTTGGAACCCTTTTTGAATTTCTTCTTTTTGTTGGCAGCAAGAGCCACATTCTCCTCATCATGACCTGTAGATGAACTGCCATGCACATAACCTATATGGGTCTCCTCCTGAACAAAATCATCCCAAAGACGTTCCCACTTGGGAAGGTTCTCCCTAGCCACAATGCCCTCAACAAAAACAACCCATTGTTTGGAAACTCCATTCCATGTTGTCCTCACAAGTTCATTGTTAGCAATGGCCTCCCCCACAACTCCAAGTTCATCTCTCACCTGTGTCAACTTGGTAAGATATGTGACCACATTTTTAACCTTGGTCATTTTAATACTTTTTAGTTTTTCTCTCAAAAACATCTTTCGGTTTTCATTTGTACTCTAGTAAAAATTCATGAAGGACTCCCACATCTCGTAGGAATTTACTTTCCCTGTCACATGAGGAATCAAATGGTCCTTGATAGCATCCAGAATAATTCTCTTGGCCTTGATACTCTTCTTGGTGTATGTTGCTAGAAGAGTAGCATTTGTGGGTACATTCACTGGATTTGTTGTGGAGTTCTCAACAATATCTCATAACTCACTTTCTTGCAACAACAAGATCATCATCTCCTTCCAAGCACCAAAGTTCACTGCCCCATCAAATCTGTCCTCAACCCTCAAACCGGTAGCCATTGACCCTTTTCTGCTGAAAAAATAAAAAATAAAAAATAAAGAAATCAAATCAAATTTATGTCCGGTGAAGTGACTTATGTCCCCCCTTTTCTGACTTGCTGATATAAATTTGTATTTCTTTAACTCATCGCTGATACCATGTAAAATTTCAAACCCCACCTAGTTTCAAGTCTCGTTGATTTTAGTCAATGTTTAATGCCCATACCCAGTTTAATGACAACCAAATAAACTCAGCATGTAAACAAATTTCAGAACTGAAACATGAGGATTCTAAACAATCTTTAACACAGAAAATAAAATATATCAGCGGCACAATATTCAGAAAAAATTTGCACATGGATTTTTGGTCTAATGGCGACCCTGGAAAAACCCACAAGGGGAAGACCAGTGAGAGAGGGAGTTTTTATTATTTCAGAGCTTCAGAGAAAAATTATTTTACAACATATTCATCTTCAGAAATTTAATGACAAACTTATCTCGAAAACCATGCCAAGCTTTCATATAAAATCTGAGCCAAACTCCTCGAAATTCATGCTAGAATATTTTGCACACATGTACAGATCTGCTCCTCGATTTTTGTGCATCTTCTCTATTGTACGGTTGCCTCGAAATCTGTGCCAAATTCTACAGCACAATTCTGGGCATTAAATGTTGTACGGTCGCCTTGGAAAATGTACCAAAATACTCAGAAAATACACACAGAAATTATTCTCGATTTCTTTACAAATAAACAGCAGTACGGACTACCAAAAATCCGTACAGTACGGCCTGTTAAACTTGTACTTTCCCTCGATTTCTGTGCCAAATTTATGTTGTACGATCACCTCAAAATCTCTACAGTACAACCTCCTTAAAGTGTTGTACCTTGCCTCGATTTTTGTTCTTGTATTAATGTTGTACGACCTACTCAATCTGTACAGTACGACCTGCAATAAATGTTGTACCCTTGCCTCGATTTGCATGCTAGCTTGTTGCCTTGAAGTGTGTGCCCTAGACTACAAATAGCCTCATTTCTCAACCTCGACCTCCTCTCCTTCTTGCTCTCTCAAAAATGCATCAACAACCCAAGAATGGGTGCGCCCTCTACCCTAATCGACATCATTGAGGGAAGGTGAAGAGTCTCAATCCAACAATGGAGATTGGATGAGATCAACGGTGGAAATTAAGTCACTTAAGTTACCCACTTTCCCTAAGTCCAAAAAGTCCCATTTTAATTTGTCTCTCACAAATTAAATGACTAGGGTCCACATTGGGCACTTTCTCAACCCTTACGCACCTAGGTGATGAGAAACAATTGCCTAGATACTTTTTAATTATTTTAACAGCCAAGGCTAAAAACATATCTGGAAGCATATTTTTTGTCATCAATAGAACCTTCCCAATCTGAATTTGTATACCCACACAGCCTAGGGTCTTTTCTTTTGTTGTAAAGAATGTCGAAGCCAAGTGTCCCTTTCACATATCTCAGCACTCACTTCGTTCTTGTCTAGTCTACCTTTGGCACTGTAATGAATCTAGAAATGAAGCTCACAACAAAACTCAAATCAGGTCTAGTGGTTGTAAGATATATCAAGCTACCCACTAGTTGTCTGTATATTGACTCATTAACTGCCTTCGAGTCAATTTTGGCTGAAATTTTCAACCCTTTCTCCATAGGTGTAGACAAGATTTTGCAATCTTTCATTCTGAACTTATCCAGCAAACTCCTGACATATTTTGTTTGTGAGACAAAATGTTGCTACATGTTTGCCAAACTTCTACACCCATACAATATTGTAGGAGGCCTAGATATGTCATGTCAAAAGATCTGCTCATATTGAATTTGATCTATATTATTGCACTTGCCTCACTACCTGTAATGATGATATCATCTACATATATGACTATAAGGATGATATAATTACCAACTCTTTTGACATGCATGTTGGAATCTGAAGGACTCTGTTGGAACCCCTGTTCGTCCAAATACATGTCAATCTTGATGTACCATGCCCTAGGTGCCTGTTTCAGACCATATAGATACTTCTTCAATCTGCAAACTAGATGCTCCTTCCTTGAAACCTAAAAACCATGCGGTTGGTATATGTATACCTCTTCCTCCAAATCTCCATTGAGGAAAGCACTCTTCACGTACATCTGATGAACCTTCCAACCATGTTGTGTTGTCATAGCTAGAATAAGATGAATGGTGCTTAACTTTGTTGTAGGAGAAAAGGTCTCCTCATAATCAATGCCCTCTCACTAAGAGAACTCTTTTGCATCCAACAGTGCTTTGTAGTTGCCAAGTGTACCATCTGCCTTGTACTTGACCGTGTACACCCATTTGCAGCCAATGGGTTTCTTCTCTGGTGGAAGTGGTGTGAGATCCCAAGTCTGATTTTTCATCAAACTCTCATGTTTGGCTGCCATGACCTTTTCACATTCATGTCTCCCTTTGCAAGATACCAGATATATAAAATATGCAGAACAGAAATGAAATGCTAGAAATGACAGAATAACAGTAAAATATCCAGCATAATCTTCACAATACACAGAAATAATATATGAAATAGCAACAGAAATAGCACTTTGATTCAGATAGTAATGTTCACAGGCCTCTTCGAGGGGGAAACCTCCAGTTGAGCAGCGCTCTGTTACAATAATATCCAAGCTAGGGTTTTCATACCCTCGACCCTTATTTATACTAAATGTGTCTATTAAGAGAAGCATCTAGAGGAAGATCTTTCTAGAAGTGGAAGCTTCTATTAGGTCTTCTTACATCCACCTTATTATATTTTATTGAAAGGTCTTCTTTACATCCACCTTATTATATTTTATTGAAAGGTCTTATTAATATTGACCTTTATTACATCTCAATACATTGATCTACCTATAAAGCGGTTAGGACCTTAACATGTCCGCTTCCTTAAAACAACAATTTTGTCCTCAAGGCTTGAGATGTGGAACTGCTGCATAATGGTAATCGGTTCCCAAGTGGCATCCGGCCGGAGTCATATCTTTCCCAATCGCATCGTTAATTCCTTGATGGTTCTCCTCGACGCAGCTTACCCGGTACAAAAACCGCGGTTGTAGCCAAATGATCCTTCTTCAACTAACTCTAAAAGGTTGGTTTGAATTTTCGGCACCTCGCTCCAATTCACTTCAAGCATGAAACATGAAAACAGGATGTAGCTTCAATCGGCTGGGCAGCTTAACCGGATATGCTTAATTTGTCCCACATGCTTGAGAGCTGTGTAAGGGTTATAAAATTTGGGTGCTAGCTTCATTAATCGCCTCGCCTTTGAGGAAGTTTCTATATGGTTTTCAAAAGCCCCTTTAAACACCGGACTTCCCTTCTCGGCAATTGACGCTCTCGTGAGCTTTACCTTTGATCCGCTTGTTGCTTCATTCTATTCTCTCGGCCATGACCAAGTTCTCTTTGCTGGCACGTAAAAGATATCCTCGATCAGAAGTGTTTGGTCAACCGCCCGGATCTTGAGGTGTCTTTAGTATTAGAGAGAATTGATGGTGGCTTGCGTCTAAACACCGCCTAAAAGGAGTCATGTGAGTGGTTGTATGGTATGTAGTGTTGTACCAACTATCTCGGGCGAGAAAACCATTGAGCCCATCGTTGCTTTAGGCAGCACCTCTGATATACTTCAAACACTTGTTGACTAATTCGCTTGACCGCCTGCCTGACATGGCTTGCTTCTCTAGATGCAATTAAAAGCCTTGTAGCTTGAAACGCTCTTGCCAAAAATTGCTGGTAAAAGTTAGGTCCTCGATCGGGAAACAATAGAGTTTGGCATGCCATGAAGCTTGGAAGACCTGATCCATGAAAATTTGAGCCACCGGGATGCAAAAGAAATGGGTGGTGAAGAGCACAAAAATGAGCATACTTGGAAAGGCTTATCCACCACCACCATTATGATCGATTTATTCCTCGGTAAGCCCTCAGAAGAAGTCCTATAGAGATATCCTTCCAAATGTGGGGAATCGAAGTGGCGTTGTAGTGTGCCCCGAGATTTGATTGTTTCTCCCTTGTTGCGCTGACATACCTCACATTCACCACAAACTGACGGATGTCTTGTTCATACCATCCCAGTAAAAGGAGCGCCACTCGGTCATATGTTTTGGTGAACCCCGAAGT
The DNA here is from genome assembly GCA_010110895.2 of Picea sitchensis. Taxonomy (NCBI): domain Eukaryota; kingdom Viridiplantae; phylum Streptophyta; class Pinopsida; order Pinales; family Pinaceae; genus Picea; species Picea sitchensis. Next base: position 94,721 of record SNQJ01S0016740.1, read on the forward strand.
GCCCGGCCAGGTGTAGCATGAAGCTCGAAGTACCGTGGATTTGAGCTTGATTGTTTACTTAAATACAAGCGCTCTTTGTATCGAAGCTCATCCCCGAGCCAAGAGTACCTGGGAGCTGGTTTACCGCACTGTCGGATCAGTTAAGTAACTTTTAAAGGCCCAGCCATTCCTCGGTAATGCCTTTGCGTACTCAATCGAAAGTACAATGAAGCGAAAGAGAAAAGGGATTCTCGGCTCTCTCATACTCGAAATGAAGCAGAACTGCCACATTGTCTTTTCCTTTATTGTATATGATCTAATAATCATATCCAAGAGCTTAGTGACCCATTTTTTGTTTCTCTCCCTGAGGAAATGCGTTGTTCCGTAAAGTACTTGAGGCTTTGATGGTCGGGCTTAATTTGAAATCACCGCGGTCCCAAGAGATAAGGATGCTATAATTCAACGGCATGCAGAATCGGCCAACATTTCCTTTCATAAATTGATTTCGTCTGCATTCTTTCGCGACGCCGTTTTAGTGAAGGCTAAAAGGCTCTTAATTCCTCTTGCATAAGAACAACGCCAATTCCTTTCCCCGGTATGCCTTATTCCACAATAAATGTCTTTGTGAAGTCGGAAGGGCCGGAACCGAAGTGGTGCACATGGCCGCCTTCAAGGTTTGAAAAGCTTTTGCAGCAAAGGATGGGGTCCAAGTGAAAGAGTTCTTTGAGGAGAGCCGTGAGAGGTAACGCAATCTTTCCATAATTCCAAATCTAACTTCATATAATACCCTGTGAGGCTCAAAAAATCCACGCAAGATTTCTTTGAGAGCCTTTGGGTGAGGCCGGCCTTGCATAGCTTCAATCTTTTCGGTCCACCGGACCATCCTTGCCCACCGATGACTCCAAGTATTCTACTTCTCGAGGCACCAAAGCACATTTGGATTGTTTCAGGAAAAGCCGGTGTTGAGAGAGTAGTCGAAGAACTTGATCCACATGAGTAAGATGGTATGTCCATGTCTTGCTATATATATGAGGATATCATCAAAGAAAACTAAGACAAAATGACGGAGAAAAGGCTGAAGACATGGTTCATGAGGCTCAAAGGTGGAGGGGGGAGTTACACAAACCAAAGGGCATGACCAAAACTGTGAGTGGCCCTCATGAGTGTGAAAGGTCGTCTTGGGAATGTCGGACTCTTTCATGTGTATCTGGTGATAGCCCGAGTTAAGATCAAGTTTGGTGAAGAATTACGCTCACCTACCTCATCCGTGAGGTCATCAACGACGAATGGGAAATTTGTCTTTGATGGTTAGTTTGTTTGAGAGCATGTCGACACATTCTCCAAGAACCTTCTTTCTTCAAGCACTACGACGACCGAGAGGAGTAAGGGCTCGTACTAGGACGGATGATCCCGGCAAGAAGGAGTTCCTGACCATTTTTTCAATTTCATCTTTGTGCAAAGGTGAAGGTATGGACGTATGTTGGGGGGAAGTTTTCCTGGGACAAGGGGAATGGAGGATCATGGACACCGCTGCAAGGAGGGAGTCCTTTGGGAGTGGAAAAGACCGCTTTTGTTGTCTAGAAAGGAGGGCTTGTAGGTCTTGGGGCAACGGGTGGGATCTCGGTGGCTTGTATGTATGGAGTTGGGCTATGACAATCGAATGACCTTTTTGAGCACCTTTTCCATGAGATGGGAACTCGATGATTTTAGAGAACCTCGCCAGTGATGCCTTGAAATTTATGTTTGTGGCCTCCTTTGGTCAAATTGCATGGTTAAGCTTCCTGAACCATGAGAATGGGACCTAAGGTTCTTAACCATTCGCACCCAACACAATGTCGCGAACCTCCTATGCCGTATTGTGAAACATATGGATTTGAGGTTGTAGTCACCTATTTGGAGACGCATTGACTTTCACAATACCACCATTATTTCTTCATAGAGCCACCATGGGTAATCATGATTTGGAAATTATTGACAAAGATGGATGGAAGCAATGGGTTTCTTGGGCTATGCGGCGATGAATAAAATTGTGGGTGCCGCCACTATCAACCAAGATGATGACCTTTCTAAGTGTTTTTGATGTAACCGACAATTTTGAGGGTTTGGGGCGTAGAAGCCGGTGAGCATTGAGGAGATGATTGGTTCCACTTCGAGTGGCCTGGAGGGAGGGTTTACTTTATAATTTTCCGCAGGACTCGCAATGTGAGGAGTGTCATCACCGGCTCTCTTGATAATATCCTTAGAGATGGCCATAAAGAGCTTTTGTTCTTACATTTGTGGCCTCGGAAACATTTGTCATCACAATTATAACAAAGACCTTTGAGTTGGCTGCTCTCATCCATTTCATCCCCGGTCAATTTTTGGATTTTTAATGGGGCGTAGGGAGTAGTGGGGTTTACCGGTTTAGGACGCTAGATAAAGGAAGGTTTACGGTTTTGAAGGGAAACAATTTGTTGTGCTTCTTTATCTTTTTGGTAGCCTCCACCCAAGTCAAAGGTCGAAAGCTATGAGGACATGGGCCCTAATCTCCCTTTGAGGCCACCGATAAAACACTCTCGAAGAAAGCATCGGGCCATGCCCCCATTCGAAAAAGCCGACGCCAAATGCGTTTTTATGAAGTCTTTGACTGCAGTTCCATTGCTTCAATTTTGTCAAACGGCCCAAATGGTTGGTGTCAGCACAAAGCCGCTCATAAAGCTCTCGCCAGAAAATTGGTCCAAGCAATATACCCCTTGACGGAAGTTTTTCTCCCATTGCCACCATTGCCGCTCTGGATCTAGATGGAGAACACCATATCGGAGTTTGCCAGTCATATGTAATGTTGTAGAGAGAGAAATAATGTTCCATTTGTGTGACCCAACCAAAGGGGTCTGAGCCATAAAATTTGTTCACATCCACCAGCTGAAATGGCGATGTCCCTTTGAAAGTGATGGTTGGAAAGAAATGGGAAGAAGCTCACCTTCGCCTTTTATGTGCATCATCTAAAGAGTCATCTAGAGGGAGTTTGAGTTTGATGCAGAAAGTGATACAAAGACAAATTCAAGTTCGTTTTTTAATTCCTCCATTGCGGACTGCATCGCTACATTGATCGATGCATTTATGGCGGCATTTCTAGGAGGCATCACGGGAGGCAATAGTAGCACCGGGTTGTTGCACTTCTTGTTGGGTCTTAAGGAAACCGGATTCCAAGGTGTTGAAGAGAGAATCCAAGTCTTGGCTAATGTATGGGCCAAGTGATGATGGGTGAATTGGAAGGGGCCGGGCGGGGTCAGAAATTTTTGTCGTAAAATGATATGGATGAATGTGACAAGGGGGGGGAGATGAGTCTAATGGAATAGGTCTCAAATAATGGTGAAAATGGGAGCGGGCGGGGTCAGAAATTTTTTGCCAAAAATGATATGGATGATTGCAGACCCTTCGGGAAGAGATGAGTCTAATGGAATAGGTCTCAAATAATGAGGAAAAAATTTCCGCATTACCGCTGGGTTATACTTTGGTCTCAAGAACGTTGCAGCGTCAGGAATCCCCAAATTATGAACCGTAGAGTATTTACTTAGCAACGCCAAATGCATGTACAATAGATCTCGCTATTTAATTTGTTTATGTTGTTGTTTATGTTCCCAAGGGTTAGGTATTCAAGGGTTCTACGTATTAAGGATTTGACCTCGCTATAGTTTCTTGATATAATGTATGGGGTCCAACAAGAGTACTCGGCCCAATATCTCTCGGCACTAACTAAGGAGGATAGACCGCATCTTTAGCCGTATTTCACCCGATTACCCGTGTACTAGAGAGTATCTTCCCCGAAAAGTTGTTCTCGGTGACACTATAGAAATCCGGCGGTCGATAGGTTTATCTAAAAGAGGGCTTCACAGGAAATCTAGGTCGATCCATACACAAAGGTTGTCTCGATGTGCTACCACTCGAAAGGGTAACAAAATGGGTTACAAGGGTGGCTAACAGATGCGCGCTTAAGAACCAATTTGTGGCTTCCTCATGTATGAATTCCTTAACCGCGGGTTTATGCGCTAACGACAGATCTTTGTGGCTTAAAGACGCTCTTAACACGCCTCACTCGAATACGTCTCTACCCTGGAAAAAAAATACCCACAATTTCTGCCAAGGAAAGTGCTCTGATACCACTTGCAAGATACCAGTTATATAAAATATGCAGAACAGAAATGAAATGCTAGAAATGACAGAATAACAGTAAAATATCCAGCATAATATTCACAATACACATAAATAATATACGAAATAGCAACAGAAATAGCACTTTGATTCAGATAGCAATGTTCACAGGCCTCTTCGAGGGGGCAACCTCCATTTGAGCAGCGCTCTGTTACAATAATCTCCAAGCTAGGGTTTTCATACCCTCGACCCTTATTTATACTAAGTGTGTCTATTAAGAGAAGCATCTAGAGGAAGATCCTTCTAGAAGCGGAAGCTTCTATTAGGTCTTCTTACATCCGCCTTATTATATTTTATTGAAAGGTCTTATTAATATTTACCTTTATTACATCCGAATACATTGATCTACCTATGTGCGGGTTAGGACCTTAACACCCTTGTGCTTCCTCGAACATTTTTGGCTCATAAATTTCCTGAATATTGTCTATAAGAGAAAATTTGACTGTGTTTGTTGTTTATTTTCTCTTTCCTCTTAATGATCATCCCTCAATCATTTCACCTATTCGAACATCTCCAATGGTGTTTTGCCACCACTTGGGTCTCTTCTTGGGATTTTCCACATTCAAGTCAGTATCTCCACCATGACTTGGGCCACCTGTATCTGGATCAGAAATTACTGGTCTAGGAGACTCCTCATGCTCGAAATCTTCCCCCCTTCAAGTCGAGCTACCTGAATCCTTAGCCACTTATGGCTTCTCAGTAATTCGAAACTTGGGATAAGTTTGGAAAAGTACAACCTCCTCATCAACAACAACATCTCTGTTGAAGCTCACCTTATCAATGTCAATATCAACCAACCTGTAAGCCTTATGAGTGTCGTTGTACCCTATAATCATCAATTTCTTTCTCTTTAGATCTAACTCGAGTCTCTTCTCAATTGGAATCCAAGTGTAGGTAGTTGAACCAAAGACTTTAAGATGACTTACTTTGGGCTTTCGTCCAAACCATGCTTCCTCTGGAGTCTTGTGCTTCGCCACCATCATGGGAGATCTATTCAACATATATATTGTTTTGAACATTGCCTCATCCCAAAACCTATTTGGAACAAACATGTTCTGCAACATATACTTGTCCATCTCTGTGATAGTACGACTTCGCCTCTCATCCACTCCATTTTGTTGTGGAGTGTAGGGTGTAGTATATTGTCATTGGATTCCATGTTTAGTACAAAAGTTATTGAATTATTTTGAGCATAATTCCCCAACATTATCATATCGAAGAGAGGCAATATGACAACCAGACTCTTTTTCTACTAATGCTTTGAACTTTTGAAATTTATTAAACACGTCAGATTTTAATTTCAGAAAATACACTCACGTTTTCCTACTGAAATCATCAACAAATAGAAGGAATTACCTGGCACCGATGATTGATGTTGTGTTCATTGGTCCACATATGTCTGCATGAACCAACTGAATGACTCTTTGTGCTCTCCAAGCGTGTCCTTCATAAAATGGTGTTCTATGTTGCTTCCATGCCTGGCAAGCTCCACAAACTCCCTGGATCTTCTGCGTAATGATCGAAAGCCCATCTACCAGTTTCTCTCATGCCAACTAAGAGAGGTAGGTCAAGTTGAAGTGCCCATACCTCTGATGCCATAGGGTACTAATGTCATATGCACTCTTAGTTGTTAGTGCATGCTCTTTGACCTGTCCAATATCCACTAGTCTGAACAACATGTGGTCCTCCACACCAAGTGCAACAGCTTTCTTGGTCTCTTTGTCAACTATGTAGCATTTGTGATTGTTAAAATTGACATCTAGATGGGGTTCATGCCTCATAATCTAATGGACTAAAAGTATATTAAGCTCCATACCTGGCACATAGTAGACATTGAGGAACATGAGAATTTTCCCTCCAAAGGAAATCTAGGCATTTCCTATGCCAACTATAGTATACTCCTCCCCACCATCGAAGATCATAGAATCCTTGGATGAACAAGGTGAATACTCTATGAACCAATCCTTCATGTTGATGAAGTGTCGTGATTCTCCTGAATCAATGAACCAATCAGGTGACCTAGACTGATCTGCTTATGTCATGGCCATGAATGCATAGAAGGTTGACTCCTCTTCTATGTGCTTTGTGACATGATCCTTTTGTTGAGGCCCTCCCTGGTTGGATTTCTGATCTTCCAACCTTTTTCTGGAGTGCTTCTTCACATGTTCTACCTTGCCACATTATGACAGGTGATGATCTTCGGGCTCTTGATTGCATCCTCACCATTGCCCTAATTGTTCTTCTTTGACCATTTGTTTTTGCCCTTGACATTGGCTGCAAAGGCTTGTTTTGAACCCTCGATCTCACTTCTGCTACCAAATCGTTTCTTCCACTTGTCTTGTTGGAAGAGCTTATTGCACAGCTCTCCAAACTTCAAGTCAACATCTGTAGCGGTGATGTTCAATGTCTCTATAAGTGCTCATAAGCATGTGGTAAGCTTTTCAGTGTAATTACCACCAGTCGTCTTCTTCCATCTTCCAGGCAATGGCCTCCCACTGTTCTCAGATGTCATTGATCTTGAGTAAGTGCTCCTATAATGATGCACCCTCACTCATCGTGATCGAAAACGTGTTCTTCAAGAAAAAGGCTTGGCCCTTGTCTGAACCCTCATGTAGATCTTTCAAATGCTTCCAAATCGTGGCGGAAGTCTTTCCAATTTGAACCTCATGTAGCATCTCATCCATCATTGGCAACTTGGGCAGCATCACTAATTCTTTGTCTTGTCCATCAAACTTGTCATGGTCTTTACCCGCAACATGGGGTCGAGTTGTCTTGCCGAGAACGATATCTAACAAACACTTGTACTAAAAAATGACCAACATACGTTGCTTCCACGTATTGTAGTTCTTCCCGGAGAAATTTTGGTTTCCTTTCAACATGATGTTGGACAACGAAGCCATAGATACAAGTCAAGAATGCAGAAAAATAGATTGAATCAGAGAAACAAATGCAAAATACATGTTCTTCCCTCCCTGAAAGTGCAACATGGGAGTAAAAACACATGTATACTAGCACTAAACAACTGTACGGATTTTGTACAATTGCATTGTTGTATCATATGACCTCTGGAATTGATCGTTGAAAACAGTCACTGAAAAACCATTGTATGGTGGCTGAAAATTAAAAATAAATATTTGACCTTGCTTCGAAAAAAATGAAACAATACTTGGTTTCAATGAAACCCTCTTGGCTCTTCAATGTGCTACACTTGCGATCCCTCAATTTGTCTCTGCCAACAACAGTCCCTAGGTCTTCACGTTCACACAAACTTTATGGCACCCAGACTATTGAAGTAGCAAGAGTGAAAACCTTGTCTTTTAAAATCCCGAGACTCTTGATACGGCTTCTAAAACATTGGGCTATGATACCATATTATGTAAATCGAGCACATAAAAAAACGAAGATAACTCGAAAGAGTTCTATGTATTGTATATTAAATGAGAAAGTGAAAGCTTTCTTATATAGGGCTACAATCAAGTCAAGTCAATCCACTTTATGAATGTGGGATAAACCAATAAAGTGAAATAAGAAATAAAAGAATAAACTAACCTAAAGTCGAATTGAATTTATTAATGCCTAAGTCTAATATCTAGTTGACCGTTAAAAACTAACATTTATTTTAACATTAATTGTTTGTTTAATTTTACCACATATTGACTTGATTATCAAATGTTGTAGCTCTTAATTCGAAGTTGTCAATTGTACGATATGATTTAAGATTTATGGTGGAGGTTTTACGAAAATCAGACAACTTAATAACGATATTCAATTCATACAAGTGGTAGTTGATGTGACAATGGGAAATAAATGTCATCAGGAATGGTGATATCGTACTGAGGAGTATGGAAAATGGTTAAACATGGAGGTGTAAAGTGATGAATGAAGAGTGCATGGTGGTGACTTCGAAAATGTGGGATGCAAGATGTGGAGAACAAAAGGAGAGATATGAGGGGATTCTTGCATCCGCAATCAAGAAATATACCAAGTACCAAAAAGGTTGATTTTGCAAGCTGTGGAAATATATGAATCATTTACGCAAAAATGTGGGATGTGGGGTTGTGGGGCTAGGGAAAGGTAAATAGAAATGAGGGGAGGACCTCGCATCCACAATAAAAAAATCGACTAAATGTCAAAAAGGCAAAGGTACATTATGAGTGAGGCGGAAATGGGAAGGTTATCTTTTAGTGTTGCGGGTTGCAGGATGTGGGTATTTGCACGATGAGGGGTGGCTTAGTCTTCTGCAACAAAGAAAACAACTAAGTGTTAATATTTTAGAGGGATGAGAAATAAACTAAGTACGAAACTTGGGATCTTGTGGACTTGGTGGTAGCTCACTCCGCAACCCATATTTTAGAAAAATGGCTAAGTATAGGATATACAAGGAACAAGAAAAATGACTAAGGATGGACTAATATACAAAAACGTTGATCAACAAAAGTGGATCAACAAACTTCCAAGAAGATTTTGCATTCATCAATTTTGCTCCACATAGTTAATTCAAAGAATCTCACATTTCCTTTGATAATTTTTTCAAATCTACATGATGTAACTCTAAATTTGAGAGGGCAAGGCCAATAATGGCTTTGGTTGTATTATCTATGCTCTACGATTCCAGTAATTTATTGGGCTTTGTAGGTGATTGCTCAACTTTTACCATTCCCCACAAGTTTTTATTCATTAGTTGCTTCTGAATTTTTACTTTCAAAGAGTGGAAATTGAAACTAGAATTTTATTCTAATGGGGATTCCAAAGAAACAAATAAAATCTATGTCAACTATGTTTATGCTCTGCCCCCTTGAATTTTCTTAGTGAAAACACTATGATAAAGAGCTTCAGAAATCTAACGATTTTCACCCTTTCCTCAAACTTTAGTAGCTATGAACATGTTTCTTGAGTTTTATGCAGATTAATTGTGTATAAAATATTGAAACGTCCAACATTTCAAGTGGACACTCCAACCATCATTAGGAACAAATAAAGCTGAAATAATAATAGAACAGAGTGCTTGATTGGAGTGTGTTTGGTTGGATATTTATAGGATTACAAATTAAGACAAATTGTTGTGGAAAAAGAGTTTCAAAAAAATTATTAAAAAAGTAAAAAAATTATTTGATGATAATGGTAAAATTGAAATTAAAATAAAGTGTTAAAAAAAATAAAGTTTAAGAAATATAATTTGTTAAGTTTGTAAATCCAAGGAACCAAAAAGATGACTAAAAATGAGAAGAGTAAAAACAAAAAGGAAAAAGGAAATGATTAATATTAGAGCAAGGATAAAATAAATGAAAAGAAAGAGTATTAAATAACCACTAGGTCTAGAGCATTGGGTGAGATCTTAGTCAAAAAAGGTTAAAATTACCAAAACAAAAGGTTTAGGATTAAGAAAACAAAAAAATTAATAAAATAATAAAGTTTAAGAAATATAATTTGTTTTTGTAAATCCAAGGAACAAAAAAGCTAGAAAAATGAGAAGGGTATAAAGGTACAAAGGAAAAAAGGAATGATTAATATTAGAACAAGTATCAAATAAATGAAAAGAAATAGAAAATTAAATAATAATAATAATTAAATTAAAAATTTAAAAAAAAAAAAGACTAAAAATCAATGATCAATATGATGAATAGTGAGTTTCCAAGATAGACTAAGTTTGTATCCATCTTTCAGATTAAAATTATTATGAAGTTTTTCAATTTCCAACACATCTCGAATGATAAGAGAGTAATATGTTCCATATGTATATGTTCCATGATTTGTCACATGAGCATGGGATTTTGTAAACACCTTGGTCAGGTCAAGCATTGGATCATCTTTATCCTTAGAGGTTTTGAATAATTGTTTAAGGGTTTTATGGGTTTTAAAGAGAGTTTTAATATTATTTTTTGCCAAAATATTAGAGAGTGATCTGTGGTACCTTGGATATAGAGAATATAAATGAGGGCTAAGGGTCAGGTTGAGGAATGAGAATTTATAGTTTTTAGGTGGGATTTTTCTTTCTTGAGGAAATGAGGATCATAAATATGAATGGCTAAAAACAACAAATTTCTGGGCAGGTGATGGTGAGAATGAGTATAAAGGTATTGTGAGTCTTTTTCCTATAAACTTAGTGGGTGAGGGTGCCATTAGGAAGGTGGTGAGTGATAAGAACATCGAGAAAGGAAAGAGAATTTTCATTTTGAATTTCCATAGTAAATTTGATATGAGGTGAAATGTTGTTAAGATGGTTAAAGAAAAAAAAACAAAGAGGATGGCCCTGAGCCAAACAATGTAATCCGACTTTGGAAGCTATGAACATGAATTGAATTAGAGAAAATGATCTCATAAATCGATCTGCATTTCCCTTTCCCTTTCAAAACGCAATGTAGATGGCTTCTCTCGGCTTTGTTTTCTCTTCGACAGCGACTTGAATCCTCATTCATGGCGGCTAGTTTTGACTTCCTTTGACAGCGGCTATGTATTACAACTCGACAGCTATGTACTCGGTGGCGGTTTTGAATGACAGCAGTCGTCGCTTCAAATGGTGGCTAGACAGCAACAATATGACGGTTTCCTTGTTACGTCTCTCTCCAAACACTGGGGGCTACAGTGAGTGATTGGCAGTCACTCGACCTCTCTCGAAGTGGCAGCGCCCTTGACCTGACCTGATACAACGACTCCCTCGATTTGATACGGCCACTGCAATACCACTTTATTATAGCGGCGGCTCCTTTTTTGGATAAGGATACGACAGCTTAACCCGTACAGCAGCTTGGCGCTCCCTTGGCCACTACTCTCGATTAGTAGTGGATCGACAAGGTCATCGAAGCATCGGGTCGATCCCGACGTCTCAGACTTGGCCATTAGGAACTCCTCACTCTGATACCATATTACGAAAATGATCTAGATCACCGATCCCGACGTCTCGGACTTGGCCATTAAGAACTCCTCACTCCGATACCATATCACGAAAATGATCTAGATCACCGAATGTTGGAACCCTAGATACGGTTGAGACAGATATACACACAACAACACAATATTATATCAAATATTATATCACGAAAATACGAAAAATAATTGAACCCATTGTTTTCGAAAAATACTTGAAACCCATTACAATTGAACCCATTACAATGAGACCCACCTCTCTTATAAAGAGTTTAAGAGGTCTTATTCAATCAAAACCCTAAAAACTAGTAATCACAAAAACCCTAACTTTTATGACCTAAGTCACTAAGGTGATTTTATTACTCGAAAAATACTTGAACCCATTACAATGAGACCCACCTCTCTTATAAAGAGTTCAAGAGGTCTTATTCAATCAAAACCCTAAAAACTAGTAATCACAAAAACCCTAACTTTTATGACGTAAGTAACTAAGGTGACTTTATTACACATACTAGTAATCACAAAAACCCTAACTTTTATGACGTAAGTAACTAAGGTGACTTTATTACACATGTAAGTCTTATATTCTAAGTGTAACTTTTATGACCTAACTTTTATGACGTAAGTCACTAAGGTGACTTTATTACACATGTAAGTCTTATATTCTAAGTGTGACAGGCACGGGGTTGTCAAAGCACCTAGTGTCTCGGTGCAATAACGGATGTCAGAATAATTCAACAATGTTTGTATCTTTAAGAACATGTAAATTACCAACTGGATTCCAAAATCTTCTTTTGTGGAGTACAAATAATTAAGACAAATTTTATTGTATTGCTCTATTCTGCACTTAAGTTGGAAAACAACAACTAAAGCTAAATTTAAGAAAAGCGAAGATTACAATAATGAGTTGGGAATCTGTAAGATACTTCAAAAAGCCTCACAAATAAATACCAAAAATGACTTGCAAATACCATAAAATTCAAGATCATGAATTCGTGTAAGATCTTTCAGCAAGTTTTGTGTTGCATCTAGCAGCTTGAACTGCCATTCCTACTTTGGGAAAAAGCCAGCATCGTGCAGACGACTCATACAAATCCCAGCACCTTCTGTTACAAATGTGCCTCAAGGCACTCCTTGGGGAGATGTTTTTCTTCTTTATGAACAAACAAACACCATTAAACACAAGGCCAGTCTGAGAAGTATAATGCATATTTAGATATCACTGGTAAGACCTTGCAAAGAATCTGATTTGAAGTTGTACATTCCTCACAAGTATCGGTGAGTAATCGTAGGAAATGAAGCTAAGGTCTGAGGATGAAAATCCAGATATCAGTCACATCACCGCCCAAAACACTTCAACACTGTTGATGTGAGTGTTGACGAGAGAAACCTCATGCCAGCAGACCCTCCAGGGAAGTATGAGATAACATAGTATGACAAGGCCAACACCTAGAAAAATAGAACAGAGAATGAAGTTAGGATTCAAGATACTGGTCAGTGATAACATGTAAGCACAATTTCCAGAAACAGTTCAATCAGCTCTCAAGAACCACTGATAAACAAACCTGTACACCAGAGAAAATAACTGATAGTATATAGCTATGAAGCACCATTGACACATAAATTGTAGCTGCCATGCTCCCAATAAATCCCACGGTGAATGGAAGTCTCTGTACGAATACACATAAAAACAATAAGGACTTGGAAGCTGAATAACATCGTCATATTATGGAGCACTCGAATCTTCATCAATATAAGCCTACATCTTTTGAACATTATTTTTGCAAGCAAAAAAATGCCTAAACTGATTAATTTCCACAAGTCATCAAACATAGAAACAATGAAAAGGGATTAAATAGAAAAACATGAACGTAACATTGTTCCATATAAAACGCTAGTCATTAAAGACGGGGATAAATTACCTCTTTGGAACCCATGTGGGCAAACTGATTCCTCACACCTTTTAAAGCAAAAAAGGATGCTATAATAAATATGCAGCCAAGAGTAAAGCATATTGCAAACTTCTGAGGCATCACCACCATGACTGGGAGAAACATGGTGAAAGAAATAAAAATGAAAAAGATGCCCGTGGCCAAAAGCAAGCCGAAGTACATGATGGATTTTCCTGAAGGTATGGTGCTGGCAGCTGACTGAAAATTTCCTGGCAAATCCCGCACTCCTTTTGACATACTGTAAAGAAAGGAAAGAAGAAAACTAATAAATGGGAGCCATTCAACTGAATATTCCTTATCAGACCTTTTTATAACTGATTTAATGAGGGTAAAAACATGCAATATATATAAATGTACATGATCACATATTGATTAATTAGAAACCAAACCAAATACCTCCAAAATCACAACATGCCTAATGCAAATGCAGATACAAAATAAACATTTGGGATGTAATGTCTTGAAAGAAATATGGAAGAACATTTTCCAAAGACCAGATATGTTTAATATAAAGCTTCCGAAACCTGCTCTCAGATAAACAATGGTGACAAAATATGGTGAAGCAGAATTGTCAACAGACTTATATCAGATTTGTCTTTACCAATGGATTTTGCTTGGACAAAGCTACACCTAAGACAATTAACAGATCTCACAGAATAACAGTCAATCCTTCTTCCTATTCTTCTCAGCCTATGATCAGATTCAGCATCCATCAAAAGCAAGTTACAAGACAGCTAAAAGATGATTGTACAAATTGTACACATGAACCTGATTATCAATTGAGTACACCACCAAGAGTGAGAAAAGCCCTCATTTTTTATATGGTGGCAAGGTAGCCGTTATAACCAAGTAATCAACCAACTAACTCTCATGAGCACTTCAAATTTCAACAAGTCAATTACATCATACTTGTTAAATATCATATCTGGCCTAACTGGCATATATGTGTACAAGTAACAAAAGCTCAAGAGTTCAAATCAAGATCAATTAGTATGAAGCAGTTCGGAATGGCATGCCATAACATGAGAAATACAATAAAAATAGGGTGGGGAGAGAAAATGTATGCTGTCAGTCATTTCAACTGTTGCACTCCTATGAAGCTCAGCCATGCCCATATAGTTGGAAATGCAATTAAAAAATAAAAAATGCAACAGTAGTAAATTAAAACATATCCTGGGAGTCATTTCAACTCTCACGCACATTCAAAGTCAAGTCTTATGTGACATACTGATGAAAGTCTCTATTTTGAAATTCCCAATTTGTTTTTTGATTTGCGATGGACTCTAAGTTTCTTGTTTCATCTGCCACCTAGGATGACACTGTAATCTGAAGTTTTCCATTTTTGTAATGTCTTCTGTACTTCTTTGTTAGATCGATGCACTTTTGCTTGTTCTTGTATCCTTGCCAATTGCCTGAAGTTTATTCACCATCACAGAGCATTGCATCATGCATCCATCCACATAACTGCTACAATGTGAAAAACCCCTGGGCCCTACACCATTTGACTTCCATCAGAGACGATATTTATAAGGCAACAATCAACACATAGCCCAAGCTAGGCCCATGACTACTTTGTAATTATTATTCAATGCCAGTAGCCTAAAACAGGCACATATTGAATTCCAAGCTTTTTTTCTGAAAAGAGTTACAGATCTTTTCCAGCCTTTTTTATATGTACATCATTCTTCTATATTCTTTGCTGCTTCTTCTGTAATCATGTGCCTTTTTACAAATTAGGAAATCATTGTTTTAGTGTAATTATGTTATCTTAGATCTACAACTTAATTTCCTCAAAATTGCTACCCATGATGGACTGGCTTCCTGGGCATTCCTCAAAATTTGCTACCAACACTGGCTTCCTAGTTCAGCTCTCTGGAATGAGTAGGTACTGCAAAATTCTTGTACTTGTTTGGCAGGGACAAAACATTGCATGATGCAAAACCCTGAGAATACCTTTGGTGCATGTGTGTTTAGGGAAATAATAACATCAGCAATTTCATCTATGCTTCCATCCTATTTTACCAAAAATGTGATGCCAAGATACTTTTTCTCCAAGAAACCTATGTTACCGGATCTACCTGGGTCTGTCCCAAGGATCTGCAGGTCCACAAATCAGATCCGTTTCCGGATTGGAAATGCCAGAGGATCCATTTCCAGCCTGATGGAAACATCAGGCCCGTGGATCCTCCAAAATAAAAACTGAATTAAGAAAAATCAACACACAAAATAGAGACGATAAAAAAAGAGAGGGCTGAATTATTTTCCATTGCAGGTTTCCAAGGGTAATAGGAAACCGTTCATATCCATTTCCATGGCATGGCCCTATTCGAGACTTCATCACTCTCTTTCTTGTCCCCTTAACTTTGTCCAAATGATATTCCAGAAAATCTTTGTATCAGTTCAATATAACTCTACAGAAAAAGTACTTACCCTATAATACAGGATTTTGAATTTTAATACAGATCATACATTTAAATAACCTGTACATAATTAACGAGAATAATTTAAATACCCTATAATGCATGAATGTGAACTCAGATCTTCCTCAGTTGCTGAAGTTCCTAATAAAATAGATAAAGCTAAGATATCCTTGTTATGTATGGATTTACAGATTAAGTTGTAAAGACTCAGTGTATGGTCTAGATGAAGCCATCATGAAGAATGAGCAATCATTCTATGTGCATACGCTAACTATTCAATAGGAAGAGAGTTCTGCACACATTTAACAAGAAATTGAGATAGCAGTATTATAACCTGCTCCATCAGAGCAACATCATCGACATTTTCTACTGAAAAATCTGCTGTTAATTCTGACTTTTGAGATGATTCACAGAACTTCAATGCAAAGAGAGTACCAAGAATCAATGTAGCCCGCATCAAAGGAAAAATACCACCAAAAAAACCATCTTTCAAGACAAGGGCTTAAAGAGATGAGGCTGTCAATTCTGACTTTTGAGACGGTTCACAGAACTTCAATGCAAAGAGAGTACCAAAAATCAACATAGCCCACATCAAAGGAAAAATACCATCTTTCATGACAAGGGACTAAAGAGATCAGGATGAATAACATGTTGCAGATATAGCCTAATGGGTATAACACACAAACAGATCCACTAAACATTTAGGGAAAAATCCAATCTTATAAAATAATATTAAACACTACATAACAATTTTATTTTTTTTAAATGCCCATCAGACAACAATAGCTCCTTTGAACAAAAGATAGTTTTTTGAGATTTCTCAATTGTTGAAAGCAGACACTTTCGGTTATTTCATATTTGGAACATTTCTGGTTGTAAGCAGGGTTGTAAGAGTGCATGGTTTCTGCTTTTTACAAATGTGTTTGTTGGATATTTTGCATACTTGGCCTTTCCATGAGGTTTTGGAGTGGTCTAGACTCTATTTTCCAATTTGCAACGTAGGTTGGACAAGCTTGTTCTAATTTCTCTGATGGTAAAACAGGGGGTTAAAACTTTAATCTATCACCTATCCTAGATGTTAGATATTTTTAAGTTGTCCGAGAGGAAAGTATTTATGTTAGGTACCCTATTCTAGCTGAACATCTTGTTGACAAATGTAGCTCGAACAGGAACTTCTTGCACAGGTTCAATGTGAACATGCAGGAAGTGATGTGAGACATTTCTTTGGTGACCACCTTGGAAAGGTTATTACTAATTCTATCTTGTAATTTCACTTGAAAAATAAAAGAAAAAGTGAAATTCTTATGTTTTGAAGTCAATTAGTCTTAGGAATCTAAATGAAATGTTCTAGAAGTTCTAGAACCTAAGTTGCACGAAACGGGGAAACGATACGAAGTTTCCGAAACAGGTACGATACGAAACAGGCCCTCAAAAAATGGAAACGCCGTATATAAAAAAATTAAAAAAAANATATCTTGTTGTTTTGATTTTCAGTGTTCGGTGTATGTAGATCTAACATTCTTTCATTTGATGTTTTAAGAGGACTTTTATCAGTTTTCAAATTCCTAGTTTTAGGGTTTTGTTTTGTGAGTGCAAATTTGTTTACCATGTTTTGAAAATTTAACATGGTATTGGAGTTGTACATCTAAAATTTTCCAACCGACATATGGAGAATGTGGTTGCATGTGATAGGGCACTTCTATCAGAGGATCAAAATGCCAAATTAGTTGCATAATACATAAAATATATATTATAATGAATATCTCTAAAAAAGCATGCAAAACACCAAATTAGTTGCAAAAAATATGATAACATGCATATTTGTGCCATTTTTTTTAACTATCTATCTTTCGTGAAATATACATCTCAGGGAAACCTGTTGGGCACTTCCCCTCATTCTAAGGATGGTACCTAGGGTAAATTGGATTTTGTAGAAGCTTGAGGCTTTGTCAACATAGGGGTCAACTATATATATATATATAAAGAATATTTCTAAAAAAACCATGCAAAATGCCAAATTAGTTGCATAATAAATATATATAATAATGAATATTTCTAAAAAAGCATGCACAAGACCAAATTAGTTGCAGAATGTAATGTTCCCAAGCCAA
>SNQJ01S0016740.1:112247-123531 GCA_010110895.2 Picea sitchensis
TCAATCACATCTCATCATCAATATTATTAAACATGTGCATAAAACCCCTATTACCCCAGTTAAAAGCTCAAAGACATTATACAAGCCTGCAATACAAGTTTGGCGAAAGTGACAGAGCGTCATATTGGGCTAGTGTCCACTGGAAAAGGAAAGTTCCCGGAAAAGACTTCCTCTAAGCCATGTAAGTGGGGTGATGTAGATAAGGGATGCCCTAACAATGGGTGCAGTGAGAGCAAGGGAATGCAAAGTTTTACCTGTGGGTGCCTTTGTAGAAGGCGAGCTGCACATGTCCTAGATGCAATTTTTCCAAGCCCATTCATGCCTTTTATTCTTTTATTCTTATTGCTTTTTTCTTCAAGAAGCCAATCAGGGGACATTGCCCTGGCATGGTGACCAGTGGTGGCAGTGTTACCCACAAGTACTTTCACATAAATGAGAAGGTTGGCTCGTGATGAGACCCCCTTTCTCTTGGCCATGAAACCAAGAGTCACTACCCTGGTGTGGTAACCAGTTGCTGGTAGTGTCACACTGCTAGGTACCCATGGACCTAATAGGTTGGCTCGTGATGAGACCCCTTATCCTCTGACTAGGTCTTGTTTTATTATTTTAATGGGTCCCTCTTGTTTCTTGCTGAGAAGCCTTTTACTGCTTTCTCAGGGATCCCTGGGCGAAGCATCTCGAGGTTTTATTTTTAGGCTTTAATCTTTTGCCAACTTGCTTTTACCTTCTGGGCCTTTAGCCCCTTCTTCCCACGAGGTAAGGTGCAATCCTCAAATGATAGGTCAACCCAGTGCCCGGACAAGTGTAATGGGATAGATGAGCAAGAAGCAAGATGAAAAAGTGGTGCTATGACGGGAGCGGACGATGGCTTTTCAGAAGTCCCCCTAGTGGCAAACCAAAACCTACGGACACAGGCTTACTAGAGCATCTTGTCATCCCCCCTAGACATGGTCAAGTGAGCAAGTATAAGATCCAAGCATTTGTTAGAAACAAAAGGAATTAAATGCACATATTCAAAGGTTTTGAGGATTAGAGTGGCACATACCATGATACCCGGACTCATTACCTCATGGAGCAAGAACCATCTCTGATACAAGAACAAGCCGATGGTGATGGATGTTGCTGCTGACGAAGTAGAGGCGCTGAAAGGGAGAAAAGATGGGCCCTCCAAGGCCATGCTAAAGTCGATCCGACTCTCGATACTCCATGTCTAGGGCTTGTGGGCCTCGAGACATGATCTCCTAGTTATCCCTAAAAGTGGGGGATAACACTTCTGATTATGGATGACCAGTTCTGTCGCATCTGATGGAGGAGTTATCTAAGAATTAGCAAATTCCCAGATCTCGTTCTCCATCAATACGAGCATAATCCTCTCCGTCCAAGGATTGTAATTGGACACCCCGTCCAACCTGTCTTCAAATTGCAATCCCGATGCGGCCATCTCCGCAACCTGCTGAAAAACTCAAATCTAGCTTCCCAGACCTGTTGCCCAGTCTCCCTGCCCGCTACCCGGATTCGCTGCTTGGATCCCTACCCAAGGATGCCTGTAACATTTTGCTACTGCCCAGATATTTTTAGGGTTGTCTAGAGCCTTTTCAAGGCGTTGCCCGGCTATCTCAGTGTACTACCCAGGGCACCTTCCCACTACCCGGGTCTACCCGGACCTCTGTGCACTACCCGAATGCCCTGTTGGGCATGCACGTGTTGCCCTACCCTTTTATTCAAGTAGCTTTGTCGCTCCTGCACCCGCACGGTTTCTGTTGTTGTCCCAACGACTGTCTCAACCCGTCTTCTCTGCCCGTGGTTGTCAGTTCTCAGCAGTTGGCGACTACTCTATTGTTGGCTACACTTTATAGCACCCAACTCACACGTTCTCTTATTTGGCGGTTGGGACCCCTGCAACGCCCCTGTTGTACCTCAGCTGCTTCATGCAACTTCTGTTGTCCTCGCCCGAGCTCTGAGCAACTCCACACAGGTGTTCACATTCGCCCAGCAGCCACGTTCTCTTATCTAGCCGACTCTTGCTCCTTTGGTAGACAAATCCTCCAACTCAATCGCACCTTCAGCCATTGATCCGCCTTCTCTTTCTTTGATGGCGGTTGTGCTTACTCACACACCCACGCGCCCGTGCAAATTCTCAACTGGCAGCTGCCAGACCTTACCTACAACACCCTCAACCACGTGCTCTCTCAACGCGATCGCTCCTCGACTGCAACATGTTTAGTTGCTCTGTTATCTCCAAGCCAGTTCTTCTTCATGCCACTGCTCCTAGCACAACTACTCGACTCAGCACTCTTGCTCAGCCCACTATTTGCTGCATCACACAGCCATCTTCACAGCAAACCTGATCTCAGCAGTGCCTCTGCAAACGTACGGTTGTACGACAGCGACTGTACAGTTGTACGAAAAAAAATTTATTTCTTTTAACTAACCCCGATCCCGCAACTCCAAACCTAAAAAAAAAAAATCCTGCAGGTCTGTCTTCTCGCTACCAAATCTTGTTCTCGTGTTCCTAGTTTCCTCAGAGTCTCGGCTCTGATACCATGTTGATTTAACTGAACCTAGCACCCGACAATTAACTCAAAATAGAATTGCTTTATTTACTAACTGCACAGCTAGGTTATCAACCAAATATTAGTGGAAGCATTAAAACATAAACCAATAACACATTGCACAAGATATTCGGGTAAACACCCCTGGAAAAACCCCAAAGGGAAAACCATATATTTGCTTGATTTTATTAATGTCAATCTTGGGCTATCGTCCTAGAATAATGGCCCATCAGTGGAATACAATGTTGCAACAAATAGCCTAGCCCACCTAGTTGTTATCTCCCTTGCTGCCCCTTTTCACCTTTCCTCAACCATGCCCACTCACACTCGGATGAACTCTCTTCACCCACTCAATGAGATCTCCTCACTCTCTACTCAATGTGTCTCATCCTCTCACCTAGGCTACCTTTTATTACATTGAGTTAACCTTACGTCCAAAACCCTAGATCTTCTATAAAGTGATCGACGACTGAGATCTAATCTCACATTCACTTTAGATCTAATGGCTAGGACTTAATCAACTCACTTAAGTTACTAATGCCAAGTAACTTAGGCATTTAACTTAATTAAACTAAAAGTGCATTTGCTTTAATAATTACACATAAAGTGGATTCCTAAGGTTTTCTGAGAGGTTACAAGGACTACTTCCACATGCTAGACACCAAGCCTCTATGGAAGTACTTGTTCGATGCTAATACATCAACAATTTTCTCATGCTTAATGTACTCCATTGATCATACTTAACAAGATAGACAACTTACCTTATGGATCACTCATCTCCTTGACTATTCTCCAGAGCGCCTAGGGTTTGTGATGAGGTATTGACATGGAGCTCTTTTAGAGGAGCACTCTAATAGTTTTTAAGTCTATTGCACTTTCATGATTATTACCAACCAATTAGACAACTCTTTTGCAGGAGCACTCTCTTCTTAGTCACACTTTGGAGCACCCTATGGGGGATTGATGAGGATTTTGGTGGTCATATGCTACTGGACTCTTGTGATGGAGCACCCAAGCAAATTTGGTGTCTATTATACTTCCACAGTGACATTTAATCATATAGACAACTAATTTAGTGGAGCGCTCACCTCCTTGGCATATTTTTTCAACACTTGGGGTTTCAAGGCAACATCTTAGCATGGTTAATGGATCACATGTCTTGGAGAGAGCGCCCTGGGATTTTTTGTGTCTATTTGGTCCTTGTGGTCATGCTCGATAGGATACACTTGATTTGGGGGAGCACTCTAGTTTTCCTTAGACTTTCAACACTTGGCACCATATTCAGGTCATTTTTCATCCTATTGGAGGAGAAGTGATGATGTAGCATCTTGGGTGAGGACATTCTTGGTTTTCTTATGTCTATTGGGGTCTTATGGTGATGTTCTATTGAGTAGATACTTGATTCCATAAAGCACTCCTCTTCCCCGTGGTTTCTCAAAGATCTATGTAGGCCACTTGGAGAGTTTGTTATCTTAGGATTTGAGCATTCATGGTCTACTTTACTTGAGCACTCCACGTGTTGAGGTGTCTATTCCCATGATGAGGACTTGAGGATGCATTGCACATGTTTCCATGGCATTTGTTAGAGATGTCCACTTGAGGAGTTGGATGGCACATTTATTCATGCATTGGATGAGGTCGCCTAGCACACTTCTCCATGAGGGCACCCACCTTATTCTAGTGTTTATTTGTCCCTCCACCACTACTTCTACCTTGGCATCATGACACACATGCCATCTTGACTCATTCTCGCACATCTATTGGAGGAGTACATGTCCCATGCTTCTTTATTGAGGTCATTCCACTACTTCACACATATGAACACACTTATAGAAGGGCACACTTGTCTGTCTTGCCATTTTTGGAGCATGACTTGGCCTATCCTCTAATAAAGAAGGCGCCCTTATCTCTTGGTTCTATTTTTGGAAAGAAGTTGCAACTAACTTCAATATTTTATTCTTGTTGACTTGGCTATTGAAGTTAGTTAGATGAGGATGTTGATATTTTTGTTTTCCTGGAATATTTTATTGGAGGAAGTTGAGGATCTCAACAAACTTCTTTGCTACTTTTAGTAAACAAGTTGTTGAGAGTCTTATTTTATTGTATTCATTTGAGAGAAAATTGGATCTAGGAAAGCAAATACTATTTTATTGTATGAGAGAGTTGAGCTAAAACCGAGCTAAAACCTATATAAGGGTTTGCTCTCAACATTTGCAACTTAGGAATTCTTGGTGTAATGAAAGAAGCTCTAAGCCCTTGAAGTATTGATTCTCTTTATTTTGTCTTAACTATGTTGTGATATTAGTACAATTCTTTATGTGTGGATATATGTCCTAGGTGCTATACTGGAGGTTTTATTTGCAGGGGTATGGATGGCAAAGATAAGTTAAGGGCCAAGCAAAGTTGCATCTATCTTCTTGGAAAGGGCTAGGGTAATGGTTTCATCCCTCTTATCTCCCTTTTGTGTCATTTACCTTCAAGATAAAAACATAATATACTCTGCATCACTTGATTAGGTATATTTGTAGATAATCTTTGGTAAAGGCCACCTTTGAAGCTTGACTTAAATAATAGATCTTTCATAGACTCTCTCCACCATCACACTTGTAGATCAAGCAACCAAGTTAGGGGTTGTAGTTGTGCACATGAAATGATTGCTTGTTGCCCCCTAATCTATTTTAGAACCGCCCTCTTGAATTACTATACGACTCCATTGCCCAAGCAAGTAAGGCACTAGTCTCCCTTTCATCCACCATTCCCCAACAATACATTTTGTTCCATCTTTTTCCATTTTTATCTAAGTTACTAAGTTCTCTTTACTCCCATTCAATACTACAAAAAGTGAACCTAGTAACCTATAGGGAAGCCCCCCTTGGTTAGGATTCAATTTTACCCTAGCCTAAAGTGTAGAGAAGAGTTGGTGAAGTGACATTGGCCAACCTCCTAGTTCCACAAGTCTTCATCTAGATGAATGGACTTTACATTTTTGGGTGACAGATTGTGTGGTAATATAGTGAACACCTTGAGCTAGTTCATGGTGGAGCCAAGGCAGGAGCAATAGGTAGCAGCAAAACATGTGCTCATATACTTGAGGAGTATAGTGGAGTATAGTATGAGATATCTTGGAGATGGCAAAGTGAAGTTGCATGAGTATTCAAACTCAGATTGGGCCAATGTTATCGAAACTGGTGTAAGCGGCCGGTCTAACCAATTTTGGACCAAAATTGGTCTAAATCGCTGATTTAGAACGGTTTAGGTTGGTTCATTACCAAACTAAACCAGCCCTTAGGCACTTAACCAATCGGTTCCGTACAAGTCTGTACCGTGCAACTAGGGACCCACATATTCCAAATTTTTTTTAAAAGGCACTAATTTGAGGAAGGGGTTACCTAATATCTAACCCTAGGGCCTTTTAAAACTTAGTAATTAATGGTAATATTAAATTCTTATAGTAAAAGTGACATTCTCCTTTATCTTTCATTTTCATCCTTTTACTTAAATTTTTAACATTACCATTAATTGTTTCAGGATGTTTGACAGTGGTTCCATTTTCATTGAACCTCATATGGAAAAAGTAGAATTTTAGGTCCCATTCAAAATTCGGTAAACTTAACGGTTTCGGGATTTCAAGATTGGAAGGATTACAACGTTTCCACTAGATTCTATCATGTATGAGGATATGGAACTGGCATTTAATCAACATCACCAAGTCCTCTATGTACCTCAATGTTGGTGGCATTGATTGTTGAACTCTTATGTCATGACCATAGTAAAAATGTACCCTTCACTCCAGTAAAATCACTTATTGTTGATTTTTACTTAACCCATAAACGATTTCCACTTCCAATAAATATACTTCACATAGATTATTTGCATGGAAAATAAAATTTCCAAATCTGAAAACTTATGAATGGAAATACATTGGATTTAATACACAAAAATGCACAGCAGAATCATAAACAACACACACATTTGAACACGGATATTTCTGGGCAATGCCCATGGAAAAACCTCAAAGTGAAAACCAACCAACTGAAAAAGAAATTTTTATTATGCTCACGGAGAAAATTTTTGGAAAGTACAACAATTAAGGAACCTCAAAAATCATGCCAAACCGAACAAATACTCTTTGCGGCCTAGGAAATCGTGCTCAATACTTGGTACGGCCTCCACAACCAGCAATTATTGTCGCAGCCTGTCTTGAAAACCGTGCCTAGCTCACACGTGCAGCCTTCATTATACAACCCTGCTGCAAATCTGATCGTACGGCCTAAAACAGTATGGTTGTACCCTCCTTTGTTGTACGGGCTCCTTCCTTCTCTTGGAGTTTCACCCTCCCTTCTCTCACTGCGATCTCTCTTTCCCCTCTTCTCTTTCATCTCTTCAAAACTTCTCTTCGCTCAATGTGTGCCTATCACTCTACTTAGATCTTCTTTTATAATCTCTTAATGACCAAATCCCTAACCCTAAGATCTCAACGATCAAGATTAGATCTTGCCTTCCTAAGATCAACGGTTGTGACTTAATCTCTCATTGAGATGACTTAAATCACTTAAGTCACTCAACTTTATAAAATGTCACTTTAGCCATTAAATAAAAGCCACTTTAACTTTATAAATGCAATTATAAAGTTAAAGATCTAGAGAGCGTCGCTCAGACACTTCCACATGCTAGGCACCGCCAATGCAGAAGTACCTGTCCAAGCTACCCCAAAAAACTAGCACTCCCTCTTAGCGAGGAAGGTACTTCTGGAACCTTCACCTGGAGTTGTCTCCAACATCTACTATTGTAGTTGCTCCCTCTGAACCAGAAAGCTTCCCTAACACCTGCACTGGATCCTGTGTTGAATACATGTTCCTCCTTACCACGCCCTTAGGAGTCTCCTCACACTCCTGAGCATCCAATCGTGTCATCTCATACCAGCCGAGACTCCTGACAGTACTGGAAGTAGCCTCTCAACCACCTGTCAATCCTGAATCCCCTTGGACTCACACACAGGTTGTCCCAGCAACCTGTATAACCTCCCTTGTTTAACACCAAGCACTATTGTTGCGTCCAGGGTAGCTCCCTCTGGATATATGAGCACATGTCCACGCTGGAACACAACTCCATATCCCTCATCCTCCAAAGTCGATACTGAGAGCAAGCTTACCTTCAGCTCCAGAACAAACAACACCTCTGCCACCTCCAGAGATCCTCCTGACTCTAGTTGGAATCTCACACATCCAACCCCCTTCACTACATGCATGGTACTAGTCCCACAACCCACATGACAGTCTAAGTCTGTTTCTGAAACACTAAGGAACATCGACTTCATTCCCGTTGTATGGCAAGATGAGCAACTGTCCACAACCCATGCTCCAATGTCCCCAAACTCTACACTACCACTGCCTGAAAGACAAGACAAAAGAGAAAATTCCTTCTCGAACTTCTCAGCAAAATCATCAATCTCAATTGATGTTGATGTTGCTACCTGTGTCTCCTTGGCCTTCTTCTTGTTTGGACATTGGCTTGCATAGTGGTCAATCTTATGACATGTAAAGCATTTCACTTTGCCCATGTCCTTTCCATCTCCCCTACCCTTCTTTGCATGAAGAGCAACATTCTCCTCATCTTCATCACCCTTAGACTGACTACCTTGAAGAGCCTCCTCCCAAGTCTCCTGCTAAGAGAAGTCATCCCAAAACCTTTGTCAATCGGGGAGATGTTCTCGTGCCACAACTCCCTTCATGAACGGATCCCACTTCTCTGAGAACCCATTCAAAGCTGTCCTCACAAGTTCATCATCTTTGACTTCCTCTCCAACAACAATTAACTCATCACGAACATGTGATATTCTGGTGAGATATGATGCTACTATGTCATCTTGGCGCTCTTGAGTTTCTCCCTCGGCACCATCTTCCTGTTTTGGTTTCCACTCTGAAAAAGCTTTGTCAGAGCCTTCCACATCTCATAAGCATTTTTCTTTCCGTACACATGAGGTATGATATGGTCCTTCATGGCATCCAAGAGTATCCTTTTGGCTTTCACATTTTTCTTTTTGTAGGCCGCCAAAAGCGCTGTATCTGTGGGAACAACCTGGGTTTTCTCCACAACGTCCTACATTTCGTTTTCCTCCAACAACAACGCAATCCGCTCTTTCCATGGGCTAAAATTCGTAGCCCACTCCAGCCTATCCTCAAACCTCAATCTGGTAGCCATCCTCGTCCAAATGACCAACGGTACTTTTCCCTTCCTTTTTCCAAGCAAAACCCCTGCAATCCCTGCAAATCCTTATGTCAAAGTCTTCAGTGCCATTCTTTAGAGTCCCAGCTCTGATAACATCTTCATTTTTACTAAACCCAGAAACGATTTCCACTTCCAATAAATTTACTTCACACAGATTGTAGGAAAAATAAAATGTTCCAAATCTGAAAACTTATGAATGGAAATACATTGGATAACGAAAATGCATAGCGGAATCATAAACGGAACATACATTTGAACACAGATATTTATGGGCAATGCCCCTAGAAAAACCCTGAAGAGAAAACCAGCCAACTGAAAGAGAAATTTTTATTATGCTCACGAAGAAAATTTTTGGAAAGTACAGCAATACAAAACAACAATTCATGCACCTCGAAAATCGTTCCAAACCCAACAAATACTTGTTGCAGCCTAGGAAATCGTGCCCAACACTTGGTACGGCCTCCACAACCAGCAATTAATGTCGCATCATGTCTTGAAAACCATGCCTAGCTCACACGTGTGGCCTTCACTGTACGGCCCTGCTGCAAACCTGATCGTACGACTTGAAACAGTACGATCATACCCTCCTTTCTTGTACAACCCTCTTCCTCGATATCTATGCACTCGTTTTGCCTTGGGATACGGACTCCTTCCTTCTCTTGGAATTTCTCCCTCCCTTCTCTTGTTGCAATCTCTCTTTCCTCTCTTCTCTTTCAGCTCTTCAAAACTTCTCTTCGCTCAATGTGTGCTCACTCTCCTTGGATCTGCTTTTATAATCTCTTAATGACCAAATCCCTAACCCTAAGATCTCAACGGTCAAGATTAGATCTTGCCTTCCCAAGATCGACAGTTGTGACTTAATCTCTCGATAAGATGACTTAAATCACTTAAGTCACTCAACTTTATAAAATGTCACTTTAGTCATTAAATAAAAGCCACTTTAACTTTATAAATGCAATTATAAAGTTAAATATCTAAAGAGCGTCGCTTGGACACTTCCACGTGCTAGGCATCGCCAATGCAGAAGTACTTGTCTAAGCTACCCCAAAAAACTAACACTTATTAGGCATGTTAAGCTTTTTCTATCTTATTTTAATGCTTAGAGGATGACATTCATGATGAGGATCCTAATATAGATAATGATTTTGATAATATGTAGTAACTTGTTGTAGCGTGATTTTTTTTGGACTCTAGAGGCCATTTAGAGCTTCTTTGTTGATGTATTTTAGTTCAAAGATGGATTGCACTTGGTGCTATTTTGGTTATATGCACCCTTACTTGCTATATACATGAGAAACTTTGCACATTTGTGTATAATGGTTTGGATTCATATAAATGCACATGAATATATATGTGTTTTTTCAAAATTTGAATATTTTATGTATTTTTTGATCGACCGGTTTATTGGTCCAGTTTTTTTCTGGTTTCGGTCTCGTTCACATTTTTGGAGTCGATCGGTTCGATGATCAATCCGGTTCTGATAACATTGGATTGGGCAGGTAGTGTAGCAGAGAGGAAGAGCACCTCAAGGTGTTGCTTTAGCTTGGGAACGACGATGATATGTGGTTCAACAAAATGTAGAATTTCATGGCACTTAAATCAACAGAGGCAAAACACATGGCAGCCACTACTACTAGTTGTGAGGCCATCTAGCTTCGCAAGTTACTTCAAGGATTATTTGAATAGGAGTTGGATCCCATAGTCATTTATTGTGATAATTAAAGTTGTAGCAAACTCTCTAAGAATCTAGTGTTTCATGACAGGTCCAAACACATAGAGATCAGATATCACTTCATACCAGACAGGATTCAGAAGGGAGTAGTGAAGCTCTAGCATATTCCCACAGATCAGCAAGTAATTGATATTCCGACCAAGCCCTTAGCGAAAGGGAAGTTTGAAAAGCTCTAGCATATTCCCACAGATCAGCAAGTAATTGATATTCCGACCAAGCCCTTAGCGAAAGGGAAGTTTGAAGCATTCAGAGAAATGTAGCTCGGCAAGAATTTCTTGCACAGGTTTAATGTGAAAGTGCAGGAAGTGGTTCAAGACATTTCTTTTGTGAGCACCTTGGGAAGGTAATCACTAAATTTTTCTTGTAATTTCACTTGAAAAATAAAAGAAAAAGTGAAAGTCTTATGTTTTGAAGTTAATTAGGAATCTAAATGAAATGTTCTAGACGTTCTAAAACATTGGTGACTTAAATTAGGATTTAATATTAGCCGTACATCTTATGATTGAGATAGGTGGCATCTAGGATTGAAGAGATTAATTATCTCTCTCAAAACATAAAGAGGACAAGATAGGAGAAGTCAAACACTCACATGAGAAGAGAGCAAGAGAGCTGGAGGAAGGACGAGTGCATTCGAGGAGAAGAAGAGCAGATTGCTAAAGAGACAAACAATATACCAGTAGGCCATGTTATCGCACGGTTTGTAGGAAAGGTCTAAAGAGCTTGAGTCAGGGCTTGAAACCGGCGTAACAGGAGCTTCCCCACCCACTGTCAC
>SNQJ01S0016740.1:131959-144670 GCA_010110895.2 Picea sitchensis
TCGGTTCAATGGATAAGCAATAACTTGTCCACTAACCTGACATATGACATGCCAACCATTTGGCATACAACACACAATTCCTAAGGTATGGATCCAACATTAACATGCACATACAATATACACTCTTACAAAGCCTTCCCAAACCTTAAAATTATACTCCATGTCAAAAAAGGTAGAGAAAAACTTACACATGTATTTGACAAATTTTTCAAAAAGTAATATAAGTCATTTCAAAAAATATTACAATTGTCTTTCTCCCAATTTTCACAAAGCTAAAACTATTCAATGTGTTATAACTTCTCCAGATGGTTGATTGGTGGAATAATGATCTCTATTGAATTGGGTGCTAATGAAGGTCAAATAGGTGCATCTTGATCAAAGCTGCCAAATATCATGATGGCTTCATGATGTGGAGGTAGTTGAAAAAAATCAATGATGTGTCAAGACTGGATGCCCAATTGCATTGATCACAACTTCAGGATGTAGGTATCATAAATGGTTTGTGACTTACATTACATAGTATGTTGAAAGGATCTCCAAGTATTGATGGATTTCTTAGCATGCTCTTTTTTCCTATTGGATCTACAAGAGGTGGTCCCATGGAACATCTTTATCAATTCTCCAAATCTTTGCTAAAACTTCAATAACTTGATGATTTGCTTTCCAAGTTCTTACTTAAGATTCAAACAAACTTTTCTTTGGACTTTTCACATGATTAGATAGATATATACCCTCAAAGTTCCTCTTAATTTCATTCATTTTATGTCTTTCGAATTCAACTTGGTGAATTTTTTAGTGTATTTTCCAACATAAGTCATTGTTATGCCCACCATCAAGTGATAAAGAGTGTCTTGCATTAACATTTCCTTAACAACTAACTCATTGACTTCCTCCTTATAGTAACCTTACTAGTTGTACAAAATAGCAAAGGCACGGTTGACCATTAACTTCTATTGTTGGAAGATAACAACAAAATCCTTAAGGCCTTACATATCTTCTTTGACTTGCGTCTTAGCTTTTTCCATGTTATGTTCATCCTCCTTGATTAAAATTTTCTCAAATTTTCCAAATATTGTGTTTAATGTGATTGAGATTTGTGTGATATATATAAGTTTCTCATTAAGCAAAGGAAAAAATTAAGTTTACGTGCTTTGGATCTCGAATTCTTTAACACAATCTACTCATGTGCTAACAATTGATTGATACCACTTGACACCAATTATTGTCAACTTTAGCTTGCATAATGTTTCAAAGTAATAGTGCATCACCATCGAGGATAACTAAGGGGTACAATATATAAGAAGTGATATCACCCAATGCCATTTAAGGTAAAATCACATTACTAAATTAAGAAAAGGTGAGCATTGTTGTTAGGGGTAATTTAGATGAAAGTATATATGAATTGGGCATTTTCATGATAAGTATTGGGTTCGATACTTTGTTTGAATAAATAGGAGTAGTGTGTTGCATATATATTGGGTTTTGCTTGTCCACTAAGTTTTGTTGATCGTTATTTTGCTCGTTAGAGGGAGACATGTCCCTCTGCGATTGTTTTAGTTACTTGATAGGTTGGCCCATTAAATTTTGAAGTACATCAACAATATTTTTATAGCTAATTTACAAGAAAGATTTTTGTCAAAATTGACAACATGTTATTGTGTTGGTTGCCATTGCTTGGGAATTGTCGTATCGTCTTCTTTGGGTACATGAATTTTAATTTATATCACGCAAATTCTTAATATCAATTGCTTCATTAATCACTAAGTTTGTGGTGGATTGAAAAATAGCTAATATTTTGGTAGATCTCAATGAAATCATAAACTTTAGTCACATATTATTCTAGTCGTTAGGGGTTGAAAGAGACTTCCTTTATAATCAGTCTAGTGGAGCATGAAGGTAATTAAATAATCACGGTGGGAATAAGTTTATCTATGGTTGTAATTGGTAATGTAGTGTGTACTTTCAATATTTTGATATCCTCAACCCATTCGATATAAATATCATCCATAAAAGTCTTGAAATTGCCTTCCTAGTGTATTGAAAATGAGAATATTTACAACCAACTGTTGTTGATGTTTCAACTGGAACTTGAGGCAAGTTGACAGGGAACAAATTCCATAACAATAAAATCATCATAGAAGTAAAGTGAAAGGATTTTCTCTAAAATAAACACTCCGCGACATTTTGACAAATCAAGCTAGTTAAATGTTCAAACCAATTGTATTGTAAGCCTTCATCTATTAGATTAGGAAAATATGCAATAACATATAACAGAGAATCTAACTGGTCTAGTCTCCTATAAAGAATCACATAAATTAGTAAATCAAAGAATGCAAGAAATAAAAGAGACAAGATAGACAAGGTCTGCGTGGTAAAACCCCGATGTGGGGAAACATCCATAGAAGCTTGTCTTTTATTCTTCAAGTAAACTCTCCAATATTACAATGCAAGATAATCCCCACATATGCATTACCTCACATTACATTTGCACACCTAAAGGGCCTCTTTTACCTCGATTGTATATGAGAGAGTGAA
Organism: Picea sitchensis; assembly: GCA_010110895.2. NCBI lineage: Eukaryota > Viridiplantae > Streptophyta > Pinopsida > Pinales > Pinaceae > Picea > Picea sitchensis. The sequence continues at coordinate 134,495 of SNQJ01S0016740.1, forward strand.
AGGAGAACAATTCCCATGATGCATGTGGGATAAACCCTTTTTACAAGATAGATAGTTATTGAAGAATAACTTTACAAAATTTTGTAGGCATGTACAAGAGACCACTAGGCAACTATTAACACATTCTAACATTCCCCCTTAATGTTGACAATAGGAATGAGCACCTTAGCTGAGGAAGGATTTTTGTTACATAATAATATTATGCCAATATGAGATCTCAAAAGTCTAATTATGCCTCATTATGTGTACAAATTACTCAGAATGATGTTCTCACAGTCATCATAATGATAGGCTATACAATAGTAAATGTGGCCACTAGAAAATCATTACATAATGGTTGTAATTAACAAATTTAGAATCTAAATATGGAATTACATTACATTTTCCCTTAATGATGGCCTGAATAACTGACAAAGATAGATTCAAAATTTGTTGATGTCAAGGATAAGTTGTTGAGAGGAACAATGTAGAAAACCATCCATAAGTTGCAACCAAATCCTCAATAACCTGCAAGGAGAAGACACTTGCTACCATCAAGAGCCAATGTAAAATGACTAGCGATGACAACATTAATGTGCTCATGATGAAGTGCCAAGCAACTTCAGATAGAGTAGTAATCTGCAGAATAGTTTGTCTCCAAACTCTTCACACACACCACTCCAGAACAAAAAGTGAATAGAGAGCTAAGTGGTAAAACCTCAGGGAGAAAATTCACCTCTGTCATGGATTTGGTACAGTGGCACTCATGTAAGAATTTTGTAACATTGTCACCATCAAACTGATCGAGCTCAAGTATTGAGACAAAATGTAGTGAATTGCAAATGTTGATCAACCACGGTACAATAGTACTCCTAGAAGAATTCAGAAACATTGTCACCATCAAATTGATTAATCTCATGTACAAAGACAAAATGTAGTGAACTGCATATGTTGATCAACCACGGTACAAAAGCACTCCTAGAAGAAGTCTTAAACATTGTCACCATCAAACTAATCAAGCTTAGGTACCGACACAAAAGGTAATGAAATGTAAATGATGATCAACCATGGTACAATAACACTCTTGGAAGAAGTATGAAACATTGTCACCATCAAACTAATCAAGATCAGGTACTGAGACAAAATGTAGTGAACTGCAAATGCTATTCAACCATGGTATAATAACACTCATGGAAGAAGTACAAAACATTGTCACCATCAAATTGATCAAGCTTAAGTACTGAGACAAAATGCAGTGAAATGCAAATGTTGGTCAACCACGACACAATAACACTCCTGGAAGAAGCATGAAACATTGTCACCATCAAATTGATCAAGCTCGGGTACTGAGACAAAATGTAGTGAACTGCAAATGTTGATCAACCACAATACATTAGCACTCCTGGAAGAAATATGAAACACGGTCACCATCAAACCAATCAAGCTCAGGTACTGATACAAAATGAAATGAACTACAAATGTTGATCAACCATGGAACATTAGCACTCTAGAAGAATTCTAAAGCATTGTCACCATCAAACTGATCAAGCTCAGTTACGAAGATAAAATGCAATGAACTACAAATGTTTATCAACCACGATATAATAACACTCCTGGAAGAAGTCTGAAACATTGTCACCATCAAACTAATCAAGCTCGGGTACTGAGACAAAATACAGTGAATTGTAAATGATGATCAACTATGGTATAGTAGCACTCCCAAAAGAAGTACGGAACACTGTCACCATCAAACTAATCAGGCTCGGGTATTGAGACAAAATATAGTGAACTACAAATGTTAATCAACCAAGGTTATGTATTTCACATCTTTTCTGCAAAGTTTTGAAAGAAGAATTTCCATTTTTCCAAGAATATTGATTCCTATGAAAATTCCTTCGATTTTTGTGACAAGGATGACTATATGGCACATATTTATATTATGCAAGTTCAAATCTCGGTGTACTAACATGAGTACAACCTTGTACATCAACAACATTGTCATATGCAATGACATTTTCAAGTTCTGGCATATCCACTTCATTAACTTGTTCAAGACAATCAACAATAGGTTTCTCTTCCAACAACTAAGTCTGAACTTCACCTGCAACAAAGAGCACTTTCCTAGATTCAACAAGGCTAGGTATAGATAGTGAAGCGACAATAGAAATATCATATCCTCCTCCATATCATCAAAAAGGGATTTATTATCCTTAAATTCATCTAAAAGGTTCTGGAAAATATCTTCCATGGTGCTCTCCAGGACAACAACCTTCCTGGATTTCTCAACCACAGTAGTCTGGAATAGGATAGTTTTAGTCTTCAGCTAATTATTCAATCCCTCATTCTTTGTCTGCAACAAAGCAACAATATATTGTAAGGTAATTACCTCACTACGAATTTTATCAATGGCCTTCTTCTCATGGAGTTCCTACAATCTTTTACCCATTGCCTTCAATGTCACAGCGAGTGTGCTAAGAAATCAACCAGTTATTGAAAGAACAATTCTCATTGTCATGGAATTAAAAAAATATTAATAACAAAATGCAGTGAAGGCAATTGACATCGAAAGAATAATGTAGTGAAAAACATTGTCACTGTCAAACTAATCAAGCTCTTGTATGTATAACTTATGAAGGAGAAGATATAAATGAAGATGAACATGAAGGTAGTCCAATAGATGTTCTAAAATCTCTCTTTTTAGTTGATTTCCTTCCATGTTTGGAGCTTCAGTACTTTAATTTTACAAAGCTACCAAATTATTGTTGTACATAGTTTCAAATACCTTATAACATTGTGTCTATCTTTTATTCACACAAGTGATCACATAATTGAACAAATAATAGAAAAATTATCTCTTTTTAAAATATTGACAATCGTCGATTGTAGAGGCGAGCTATGGGATATAGAAGCCAAGCCAAGAAATGTTTATTTTGCTTGTTGTTTGTATATTGCAGAGTAAAAATCATGTTGAGGACAATTATGGAAGTTGTGCCTCAAATGTGGGTTGTTATGCTCAACTAGTTCACTCCCATTGTGTTATTCATGTTGTGATTGTAACCATTGTTGTCACTTTTAAAATATGCCAAAACAACAACGTTAAAAGAGACTTAATCAATCAGAAGAAACCCATCTCTATAATACATACTAAGTACCTTCAATTTATCTAAAGATAAGGCTGAGGAGGTTGCTAAGTATAAAAACCAAGAAGAAGAAGAGAAAATGGTGGATAATGTAGCAGTAGAAGAATAGAAAACAATGACGAAAATGACAAAACAAAAGGAAATCAAAAGTGGAGGCCATATAATCCCTAGTCATTTTGTCAATAGAATTCTTCCCTGTTAGGTTATTTGATAATGGGATTAGTAAGACTTACTCAATGACATATCTAAGAATATGGACTTCATTTTTCCCGCGGTCACTCTTCTTGTTTTTATCATCACCTTTGGATTCATCACCACCCTTCTTATCATTATCCCCTCCTCCCTTTCGTTTTCTTGACCATCCTTCTTATCTTCACCACCACCACCTTTTGTTATCTTACAATTCCTGGATGATTTGCAAATATGAATATGGTAAAGCATAAAGGTAACAACATTCAACATTAAAGATATCATACAAGCACAAGAGAATGTAGTACAAAGCCTTTGTTCTTTTATAAACCATTTTAACCAACCATAGTTTTATTGAAGTTTGGGCATAAAGGCACAAGGGAGGTATGGGAAATATTGTTGTTATCTTTTTTCACTCTCTCTTTGGATGCAACAACTTATTTTCATTGAGAAGCATAAATTGATGGTACTTCTTAGTGCAGGCTCTGTTGCGCTTCATGCAACCAGTTGAGAAGCTCCTCAACTAGTTCACTCCCATTGTGTTATTATTGTTGTTGAATGTGGTGATTGGAACCATTGTTGTTACTTCTAGAATGCATCAAAACAACAACACCAACAAGGACTTGAGAAGTGTTGGGTTGTTATATTCTTTGCAATGAAAGTCGAAGGTTGAGGTGGATCGACTAGGCAAAGGCAAAGTTGAAGTGATCAATATCAAGTTGAAGAGGTCAACTAACAAGAGGTCGAGTGGCAACTGACTAAAGATCAAATGGAGGTCGACTGTAACATAATCATGAGATTTGCAGGATTTGTATCCAATGATCTACATTGATCTGTAACCATTTTTGGGCGCCTTTTTTTAGGGTTTTTCCTACTATAAAGCCTATAAATAAGGCATGTTGTATTCATATTAAGTTGATCTTCATGCTAATATTTAGCAGTGAGTTGTTGGTCATGTAGATGTAAGCCGAATTGGCTATAGGGTTGTTCTTGTGTAAAGCAAGAAGGTATGATGTCTGCTATCACTATAACAATTTTTGTATGAAATCCAGTTTCAGGACTTAGCGAGATGCTAAACAGATGTAGAGGCATGATAAAATGGAGGATGGGGCAATATATAGTGGAAGGAGGATAAGTCTAGCGAAAGCGTGGAGTTAATGGGACCCGATGGGCCACAGATCGCAGGCGCCGCAGATCAACGGTCAAAGATCATTTTGGGTGGAGAACTAGCATGGAGGTTAATTCTTGAAAGCGGGCCGAAAAGAATATGTGGTTTCAGCTCGGGACCACGTGGCACCACTAGGTGCATTTTAGGGCAATAAGCAGTCTACCCCAGACCACTTTGCCTCGTCCACGAAATCGGGAAAGTGTATATAAAGGGAGGCACACATCATTATTTTAATTGTTTTTCAAATATTGCAAGGTTGGAAGTTGGTGTGATCGTTCCATTCGAATTGAATCTCAACAGTGTGCCAAACTCATGCATCTTCTACTCATTCACATGTATTTTTCACCGTCACCATGGACCCTATAATTGTGTTTGTAGCAGAGAAAGAAAAAATAAATTGGTCACAAGGACAAACATAAGTATCAAACATGGTTGTAGTTGTACCTTCTACTATAGAAACTGGGCCAAGCACTGAAGGACTGGTCCAGGCTATGTCCCAGGTCAGCCTGAAGGTGGGAGAGATCAAAGGTCTAAAGGAAGATATAGAGAAGTTGCAGCAAGAAATGAAAACAAAGGATGAAAGGGGGGCTCGGTTCCAGAAGGAGAATAAAGCTTTGCAAGAAAGAGAAAACAAGTTGAAGACAAGGTTGAAAGGCAAAGGACTGTTGCAAGGAGCTAAACACATCATTTGGGATTCTATTGCTGATGAAGCTGCTAATTTCAGGGTGTACTTGAACTTCATCAATGACAAAGACAACATGACCATCATAGCTAGAAGCAGATGCACTGTTGTAAATGAGACCTTGGCTAAGAAACGATTAGAGTGGGCCCAAAATGTTATAAACTTGCCAAATTCCATCCCTACTGCAGAAATTTAGACCATTGGGGTCAAAGACAGGACTACATTGATCATTTGGGCCAGGAGGGTCATTGCCAAACATACCCTACTTAAATCAGTTCAAACCAAGGTCATGCAGATGGAGCAGAGTATACAGGAATTCAAAGATCTGTTTGAAGAGTTGTTCATCAAAGCCCCCCCACCATTTTGGGATGGCAAAGGAAAATTATATGATCACGAGGAATACAACTCCCACATCGCCCAATGCAGAATGGATCACTCTAAGTTTGAAAGCTTGGAGGAAAACTTGAAAGGAGCCACCCTGGTAGAATGTTTGACCATAAATTTTGAGATCTTGAATCAATTTAAGACAACGAAGATTGGGCTGCCAACCATGACTTATGCCTCTTGCATTGACCTGGAAATCCTAATCAAGGAAATGATGGACTACGAGATCCCTTCTGACTTGCAGTGGAAGGAGATAGTGCGGTTGGGCAAGACGAAATGCATTTTTCCAGGAACCAACGAATAGCTTCCAAGTGTCACCAAATTGGCAGATTCAACAGAGGACCAAAGCAAGATAGATGACAAAGACAGAAGTTGGGTAGTCAGAGAAATCGATCGTTAGTTTATGAAACATTTTTGATTAATCATTGTAAATTGGTTCACATAACGAAACTATCAGTTGAAATTATTGTAGTCAGTTTGAGAAGCTGAAACGTTTCAGTTTAGCTATTGTAATCGGTTTCTAATTGAAAGGAACTTGAATTGTATAAATGCTAGTAGTTCGAATGTATTAATGTTGGAAGAAGTGCAAGGGCACCTTTTAGTTGTTCTAAACTCAATTGTAATTTTCTGGAGCTGAATTGAATACATATGCAGAAGCTTTTGAAGTCTCTATGAAAAGATTCTAATGGTGGTGATATGAGTTTTGTCTCCTCTCCTTGTATGTATTCCTTGTGTTCTTTAATTCCATTTGCACTTTCTTTTGTTTAAATTGGATAGTTAAAAGCTCGGAATTCATCTTGTGATGCTCTCAGCTTAAGCAATTTAAATTGTGTAATTTTCTTCCTAACTAATTTAGAATTGTTGGCACAAGGGTAGAACTAGGGTTCAACGCTTCAACAATGCACCAACAAAACCCTAACTACCGACCCTTTCGGCAACACCTGCAAAGCAGATGAAGTCTCACCCGAGGTAGAGGCAAAGGGGGTTGCATGACTCAGGTGTCTACAACCAAGCTGGGATAGAGATCTATGATTACAACACTTAACTGAGCACTTAAACAACAATATGCATTAGTTCTTGAATCTCATTCACGTCACAGATAAAACCCTATTACAGATCAGTGCAGTAATAATACAGATCAAGTACTTTCCTTCACTTAGCACATAGTGTTAAATTAGATCTAGCATTCATTTACACCATTAAGCATTAAGCTACAACATTAGATGCATTAATTATACATAACAACAACAACAACAACACTAAGAAAATATCCATATAAACAACATCGCACAAAGCACATCAAGACACAGGATATACATGGTTCACCCCAGTGTGGGGCTACGTCCACCAACTTCTTCTTCTTCTTTATTAGTCTTTGATCTTCTTACATTCATATGCTCCTATGCTCATTACAAAAAGGCCTAATCATGGGTAAACCCATGGGCCGACATCCCTTAACCCGTTACATAAACCATAAAACCCTTTGTTGGGTCAACAAGCCCGCAAAATGAGTGATATCCCGTGATCTCTACTCTGCCTGGGCGCTCCATCTTCGACCAACCTGTCAAAGTCCCAAAAATGGTCAAACATGACCAATGTTTCCTCAAAACTTGGTCAAGGGCCAACAAGAATTCATTTCAGTAATGCTTTGATGCAGTTACTTGTTTCAATTTTATTCTTACAGTCTGCAAACTACAATTTATAACTCATATTCATCGCCTCATTTATCCTTTATCCTCTGGAGAGTTCTACCGACAAGTCATTGTTTTCATTCAATTTCAGAATTGTGACTCCATAGCCCTAAGTGTCCCTCCCCTTCCTTGCAAGCAACTTTATAAAACCCCGAAAACAAACTAAATCTAGCTATTGATTTCCAAAGAAACATCAAGTGACACGAGAGAGCCCTCTCTAAGCTGAGAAGGCTATTGCCCAACTCTAAAGTTGGTTTGAAACAGTTACCTATGTTGTTTGTTTATCAGCTGAACAAATTTACAGAGTGCTAACAATGTCGATTGTGTCTTAGGTGTATACTAAGGTTAGGCATGTAACCTTTTATTCTAAATTAATAGGACAACAAGAGACAAGATTCTCAAGGGATGTTGGTTTTCCTGTATGGGTTTCCAAGGTAAAATATGTGTGCACTGTGTGTTTGCTTTGTCATTTATTTTGAGCTTAAATATTTCTTCCTCTCTTATATTAGGTTTAGCATGGAATTGTAAATTTCCTAACAAGTGGTATCAGAGCTTGGTTTAACAACCTTGCATCTAAGCTAAACCCTAGGTCCATTAAGAGTTGTAAGTTAGAGATTTTTAAAGTTGTGCTTAAAGAATGATAAGTAGCTCGAGAATAGAGATCGAAAAATTCAATGGCTAGAATTTTCAGCTTTGGAAGCTTACAATTGAAGATCTCCTTGTAGATCGAGAACAATTGGCAACAGTCTGTCCAGGTACCATTCTGGTAGGTATGTTGAGGGAAGAATGGGATAAACTTGAGAGAAGGACAAGGAGTACGATTCGACTTTGTCTTGAAGATTCGATGTTGTTGAATGTCTCGGGTGAATATTCAACCAATAAACCATGGGACAAGTTGGGGAGCTTGTACTAGTTGAAATCCCTGGTAAACAAGTTGTTCCTTAGAAATAAATTGTATCTTTTGAGGATGAGTGAGGATAGTTCAGTGACTAAGCATTTAAATGCATTCAATAACATAATATGCTAGTTATCTTATGTGGATATTAAAATCACTGAGGAGGAGAAATGTATTAGCCTATTATGTTCTTTGCCAAACTCCTGGGATAACTTAGTCGTGGCTATAGGGAGTAATTCAACCACATTAGCACCAGAAGACGTGGTTTCACTTTTACTGTCAGAAGAAATGAGAAGGAAGAGCATTGAAGGATCAACCAAAGATACATTAATGGTGATAGGTTGACTGGTTGACAGAGATAAAGTCAAAATCTCCGATAGAAAGTCTAAGTCAAGGGGTAGATCTAAATCCCATGTTCATTCGACAAGAAGATACTGGAAATGCGGTAAAGTTGGGCATTACAAAAGGGATTGCAAGTCGAAGGCAATGGAATTTAGTACATGATTCGATGAGAAGCAATCGACTGAGAGAAAGACAACTCCAGATAAAGGAGGCGATGTGTATCTGGCATCGACTAGTACACAGCCAGATCAAGATGTTTGGTTGATCGACTCAGGAGCATCCTATCACATGACACCACATAGAGAATGGTTATGTGGATATGAATGATATGAAGGAGGAGATGTGTTCTTGGGGGACGACTTGACAACCAAATTTTTTGGATGGGGCAGACTCTGACCGATGTTGCAGGATGGGAGGAGTAGAACCCTTCCAGGTGTGCTACGTATTCCAAATTTGGCCAAAAACTTGATATATGTCAGTAAGATGAGTGATGCATGAGTGTACACTCTATTTCAAAAGGATACATGCAAGATGATCAGAGGTGCAATGGTATTAATGAAAGGATTTCGAATTGGAACCCTATACAAGTTGTTAGGGAATGTCGACTCGACTGAATGCAACAACATTGTTGTTCCTGAAGTCGACTCGACTCAACTCAGGCTAAGTCAATTCAAACCAACTCGACAATCCTTCATCAAATTGACCCGACCATGTTATGGAACGAGAGGATGGGACACATTGGAGAAAAAGGACTTCGAGCTATGTGTACTAAAGGTATGGTCGAATATTTTCCTAAATGTAATTTAGAAGTTGATTTGTGTGAACATTGTATATATAGAAAACAAAGTCAGGTGAGTTTTCCATCTGAAGCGACAAGGGAAAAGGGGATTTAAGAATTGGTTCACAATAACGTGTTTGGCCTTCTATCAGTGCCTTCACTTGGTAGATCCCTATATTATGTCTCCTTCATAGATGATTTTTCTAGGAAGACATGGATATATTTCCTGAGGAATAAATCAACAATTTTCAAGAAATTCAAAGAGTTTAAGTCTCTTGTAGAAAACCAAACAGATAAGAATATTAAGGCATTGAGAACTAACAACGGTGGCTAATTTTGTGGAAAATAATTTGAGCAGTTATGCAAGCAGTGTGGCATAGCATAACAAAATACCACACCATATATGCCACGACAAAATGGATTTGTCGAGAGAATGAACAGAACATTGATGGATAAGGCAAGAAGAATGGTCAGTGATGTTGGGGCTCGCATAAGAACTCTGGGCAAAGGAAGTTGACTGCAAAATATCAGGTGAATATTTCTCCTTCATCGACACTAGTTGACATTTTTATCCCCCATTCCTAGAGATAACTAAGGAGATGATGTCTCGAGGCCCTCAGGTTGCAAACATGGAGTATCGAGAGAAGGATCGACCGACAATGTCCACATACCAACAGAAAGAGCCCCACATCACACCACTCATCACCTTGTGATTGATGGTTGCACCATTCACCACACCAGCTTGCCTCATAGAAGACAACATGTCTTGCTCCATGAGGTAATGAGTCTGGTGTTGTGGTAAGTGTCATTTTAATAAACAAGGCATTTGAATATGTTGCAAAGGGTCCTTTCCTGATTTTGAAAATGTTTGCATGGAAATTATGCTCTTTTCCTTATTTCACCTTGGTGGTTGACATTGTTTTCCTAG
>SNQJ01S0016740.1:175189-190820 GCA_010110895.2 Picea sitchensis
TGTGGTGATAATTGGTTTAGCCCCTGCCTCTAGTTCGATGATGTGCTCAAACCCCCTATCTAGTGGCACACCTGGAGGAATCGGCCCGAACACCTTATGGTGCCTGTGAAGGATCTCTTTGATCTCTGGGGTGTAGTTCACTTTACCCTTCTCATCCACACGTGTCGAAATCCTACACTCTGCTACATACACAATTTCTTCTCTCTTGAAGATGGCTTGCATCCTCTTGGCCGTAACCACCCTAGCAGAGTTACATGTCATGCCTCTGAGCATGACCTTTCGTCCTCCTTCCTCTACAAAGGACATCTCCATGGTCTTGTAATTGGTGGTGATAGGCCCTAATGTGTTGAGCCACTGTACCCCTAGGATGATGTTAGTGTCTGGAAGGTCCATCACATAGACGTCCTGAACTAGCTCATGCCTTCCCAAGGTGAGCTTCATACCTGGAATGTATCTGTCATAGGGCATAGTACTACCACCTGCTACTTCTACCTTGAACCCTTCAAATTCGACTGTGGGTATATGTCTCCTCTTCAACAATGCTACGTCAATGAAGTTGTGAGAGGCTCCCCCATCAATCAATACGGACACTCTCTGCCCCTGCAAGACCCCTCTCATCCTGAAGGTGTTGAATTTGGGCACCCCGTTGATAGATGCCAAGGTGGCCTTCTCCTCAACCGTACTGTCCAGTTCTGGAATCTCTTCTTCTGTTGCCTTTGTGGTTTCAACCTCTATATTCTGTATTTGACCATAATCTTCCTCCTCTTCATTGTCCGAAGTAACCTCTATGTAGTGTACCTGGCCACGTCCCATGCACTTGTGTGATGGGTTCCATGGTTCCTTGCATGTGAAGCAGAGTTGCTTCCTCCTCAGTTCCCTCCTAGTGTTGTCATCTATTCTTCCACAACCCCTGTCAAACCCCCTTGGGTCACGTCCTCTTGGGTTCATAAGAGGTCTCTGGTCTCTTCCTCCGATGTTAAGAGGTGGTCTAGGGGTAAGTTTTAGTTTGGCAGCTGGCCCTAGGTCCCTCATCCTCCAAATAGAATCCTATAGATTGGTGGGCTTGAAAGCCTTTACCCAACCCCTCATGGGTTCCATCAACCCTTCAGTAAACAACATCAAAAGTCTGGTTGGTGAGATGTCTTGCACCATGACTGCTAGTCTCTGAAATTCTTCAATGTATACCTCTGGTGTAACTGTTTGTCTGAGCTGTGTGAGCTCCCTGAAAGGCAGCTCTGGATCCCCCTGATCGAAACGGTCAATAAGCCTATGAGTGAAGTCTGTGTATGCCATGATCTGATTGTGGCCTAGGGTGATCAATCCATGGTACCACCAATCATGAGCTTTTCCATCCAAGTGCATGGTAGCAAACTTGATGGCTTCCATCTCTCTCATGGGGTTGAGTTGTAGATAAGTATCCAACTTCTGTACCCATGCATGTGTTGTCATCTTGGTTGTACCATCAAAGTATGGGATTTCTATCTTCCCCATCCTTTGTTCTAGCTCATAATTGCTTCTATGATTCGGCTTAGGTTTATTTCTTAACTTAAGTTGGCAGTATTGATCCAGGGACATATGTCTCTGAATTCCCAAGTCTAGCTCATGGTACTCCCTGGTACACTGAACCATCTGCTCAAGAAAATCATCCACCTGTTCCTGTTGTGACTGTCCATCTGTGAACGTCAGTAAGTATGGTCTAGGAGTAGCCCTGCTACCCATCTACCCATGTGGGGTGCCCCCTCCATGGCTCCCTTCTGACTGATGATAGGAAATTTTCTCAGGATTATACCTGGGAGCCTTCTCTGGGTTGTACCTGTTTCCCCCCTGTGAACCACTAGTCTCTCAGTTTCCATATATCTCTGGTCCTTTCCCCTTATGAGTTATCTGCAGTAATAGATCAACTATCCTAGTTTGGTTCTCGTCCACCTTCCTTAGGTTATCATCTACCTTTTTCAAAGTCTCAGTAATTTCATCTTGTCCTCTGCGGGTTATGTCATAGTTCTCTTGTAGGTGAATGACCAATTTACTTTTTGTTTGGTTTATGGATTTATTGAATTCTTTTGCCCAGTAAGCCAAGCCCTGGGGTTCTTCCTCATATGAACCCTCCATTTCGGCCTCTGTTTCACTTGCTTGTTTCTTCTTTCTGCCCATATATATACCATTGTACCGATGCATCCGCCAATCCTCACAGGTTGAGAGGATCAGAGCTCTGATACCACTGTAATAATCCCAAGCCAATTTTTTTCTTGAAACCACTAACTACCACTGTTTGTGTTTGTTGATTATCTATTGTGCAGGTTGCTATTGATGTTTCAGCCTTAGTGTTTGTTCCAGTTATTTAAATGGTGTTCATACAAGATCTACTCAACACATGCAATATCAGAAGAATACTCAGATATGGGAAGCACAAGCATAGATCTGACCTTTATTATGAAAGCATGAACCAGATACAATATAGAGAGAAGATTTGGAATAATCCTCAGATGGCTCCAATAGATAATAGATATGAGCTGCTACAAAATGCTCTGCTAATACAAAAGATTCCTCCAAAGGCTGAATATAATCTGAACATCCAAAGTGCCAACAATAGGTGAATGCTCAACCCTTCCTGACTATTGGTACGTCTTGCTGGCTGAAAGGGACCAATATTTCAGCCTGGCTGAAGGAGGTACTCAAATCGTGCCAAACTTTATCTAGATGTAGATCAGGGCCAAGGAAACCCCTCCCGAAAATCTGAAGCTCAAATACTTGATCCTCCTCCATCAATGGCTGAAACCCTAATGCAGTCTGCGCCCTCCTGAAACCCTGGATAGCTCAATAAATCATTCTAAGTGAAGGACACCTCTTAAACTCTCCAGAATCATAGATCGGGCAGTGGAAACCCCGTAGAAGAAGTCTCAGGTCCATATTCTAGGTAGAACTCCCTAGATCTGAGAAATATTGAATCACAGGACGTCCTCCTTGCCTCAAGGCCATCCCAATCTGTAGCTGAAGATCTGATGGTGATAACTCTTCAAAAAAACGTTCAAAATGATAGTTGAGAACCTGCAAGTAAAACCCAAGTGTTGGAATACCCCCAAGCTCTCCTGATTGGTTGGATCAATCTCTTTTTCAAATGATGGTGCGCCCCTGACACGTGAAGATCTCCTCAGAGATGGTTGAGGCATATCCTCAGTTTCCTGGATATTTTCTGCATCTACATATTCATCTTCTTCTTCTGGAACTTCTTCATGCTCCTGCCTTTCTGAAGATGGTTGAGTTTCCAATTGAATTTGTTGAACTTCCAGTACTTGTTCTTGTCTCACTTCAACATCTACCAACTCTGATTTTAAGAGTGAGGATTCATCAAATACTACATCTCTTCTTATGATGAGTTTGTGGGAAGTAGGATCCCACAATATGTACCCCTTAACTCCACCATAACCAACAAAGACATATTTCTTTGATCTAGGATCTAACTTAGAATGTTGATCTTTAGAAATAAGAGCATAAGCATCACAACCAAATATTCTCATATTTGAAAAATCACACGAATGACATGCCCATACCTCTTCTGGAATCTTACAGTGTATTACAGTTGATGGTGACCGATTTATCAAATAGCATGTTGTAAGAACTGCTTCTGCCCACAATTCCTATTGCATCTTGGCATTACTGAGCATGCTCCTTTCTCTCTCTTGAAGAGTCCTATTCATTCATTCAGCAACACCATTCTGTTGAGGAGTATAAATTGTGGTCTTATGTCTTTCGATCCCAGCTTCCTTGCAATAGTTCTCAAATTCCACAGATGTGAACTCACCTCCATTATCTGTCCTTAAACACTTGATTGACCTGTCAGTGTTCTTTTCAACCAAATCTCTTAATTGCTTAAAAGTATTAAATACATCAGTTTTTTTTTAATAAATAGACCCAAACCTTCGTAGAGTAATCATCTATAAATGTCACAAAATATGACGATCCTCCAAGAGAAACTGTAGGGGATGGTCCCCAAACATCTAAATGAATGTAATCAAGGATACCTTTTCTTATATGCCTTCTTGCTTTAAACTTTTGTCTACATTGTCTTCCAAAAACACAATACTTGCAGAAATTCAAATTCAAAAATTTCAAACTTGGAAGTGACTTACAATCAACCAGTACCTTAAGCCCTTTCTCGCTCATATGACCCAGATGTTGATTCCATAAACGAACAAAGTCACTTGCATCTTCAAATACTACCACTGCTTGATTTACTTTTGTCCTTCCTTCAAGATGATAAAGGTTCTCGATCTTCTTTTCCTTCATGACTACTAAGATGCCTTTGGACACCTTCAGTACTCCACCTTGAGTTTGTAACGACCCCACGTTACGACCACCAAACGATGTACAACAGGTCATTTTTATTTTGTATTTTTTTTCGAGGTTGTGTTAGGAATTTAAACATCACTAATTAGTCAACATCGTCGACACATCAATCACATAAATGAACGAAACAAAAATTTTAGTAATCCGATACTACACAGAGCCGACATATCATCCCCATGTGTCATGACACATATATCAATGTATTAACATAATAATTACATCCGTCGAACACCAAATCATTCTACCATTAATAACGACGCATTACAATACGAAACTTAAACCTTCAACGCAACTCCTAAGGACCATCAATCCATCAATTCTAATTCACAATTAATCATGACACACAAGTAACCATCATCGTTGTCTATCATACATCAACATTAAAAATCTTCTACCCACGAGAGTAATAATTCATGAACATTCTCATGTTAACTTAAGCAACGGCGCGAGATTAAACTTCAATTAATCCATTGTGCAAGTAAATTAATCACATAAATTCCACATAGAAAATTATAAATTAACCATCATACATTAGCAAATTTTAAAGGTACAAGGGTAAAAGTCACTGCTTCCATCATACATGACAGTAAGTAAACTCGCGTAAGGTGTCTAGGGTCCACACCATCCTTCAACATTGTTTTTATGTGCGTGAGAAGTCAGTCGTCTAGACCACATTACTTTTCATTACTTTTCAGTTCACGCAAGGAGTAGTTGATCATTACATTTAGGGAAAAGAAAGGGTGGTTAAGTTCTAAGGATTGAGGGATAAAAAAAAACAAATCAATCAAGAAATCCCACAATCAATCGAATGGACCAAGATGATAAAAACAAATTGAAGAGAGGTACTCCACCTTTCTCCTAAAAAGAAACATATGAAATCACTTTTAATCAATAATCTGAAATGAAAGGATAACCATCGAATGAAGAATTAAGAACCTTAACTCTCTCATTCTAAAGACAACACCTTACCCTTCTCATTACTAGTGACAATTAAAACAGTAACCTGGGCCAACAATAACGTTAACCCTTCTCCTTACAACTGACCATTAAAGGCATTAGCTTTTCTCATTCCAAGAATGATAAATGTTAAGTTTTTCACGATTGTGGAGACCACCAACCGTAACATTCTCCATTCTAAGACTATTAAAGACAACAAATTTTCTTAACCAAAATTCAAGAAGAAGGTTAATAATACACTTCCAGTCATAAAAGCATTTATGAAAAACGTAGACCGCCAAGCATCAACATACATTCCAATCATAAAATTAATTTA
The DNA here is from genome assembly GCA_010110895.2 of Picea sitchensis. Classification (NCBI taxonomy): domain Eukaryota; kingdom Viridiplantae; phylum Streptophyta; class Pinopsida; order Pinales; family Pinaceae; genus Picea; species Picea sitchensis. The sequence continues at coordinate 180,807 of SNQJ01S0016740.1, forward strand.
TGAAAAACGTAGACAGTCAAGCATTTTTACAGGCGGTCTGATAACCCGGCAGTCAATGTGGGCTGTCAAGAACAGGGTATCAAATAACATGCTCTCGTCAATGCACAGTGTGGTCACTAAATTCATTTAGCCAACATTATTGCCATTTGGTTGGAGGTTATTAAATGCTTTGTTGTCAATTGACTGTTCGCTGGATTTAACGCTGAACATAAAGGTGTTGAGTAATTAAATTACATGTTGTCGTTAAAAATCAGAAAGGCATAATTATTAACAGGTATCTACGTCGTGCAATGTAAGATAAAGGAAATTAATGTGGACCTGTAAATAGCTGGAATAAAATCGCAGTCAAATCCGATTGAGAAATTACTGGCGAAGAAGATACTACAGAACTATAGTGTAAGGCCGAACTATACTTGAGAAGGTAAGGCCGAACTATAGTGTGATAAAAACGCTCAGGGTGCACGCGGTCTAAGGGCTATCAGTTAGCTATCGATTCCTAGTCAACACTCAAGATCAGGCTGCCGACAGTCATGGAATTGCTATCCAGTAATCAAGTCGTTCAGAAGTAAATCGTAGCTGTCTAAGTTGTCTAGCAATGTTAGACCATCAAGAATATTGTCCAACTGATTGCCAACAAGCATTGTCACTGCCAAAATATTTTACAGTTATCCCCAAAAACGAAATTCCAGACTCGAGTGTTGTGTAAGGGAAAGACGCCAACTGTTTAAGGCATTCCAACACCCTTATCGCTATACCCTACCCTGTACGTGTATAGCTCCGTCCACAGCCTATCCACGATTATATATATATCAATCATCCTTAATATCAAAGGGCATCTAGCATCGATCAACAAAACATTTAAATTATAAAATTTAAGAGATAAAACATGATAATTAACTGGTTTATTTAAGATGTATCGCAAGACTCATCAAGAGAGTGGGCAGAGTTTAACATCAAGGCGGGGTGGTAATTCACTACAAACACAGTCCCAGAAGTGTAGAAAAACATGCTCTGTAAATCGGGAGGAATCACCCAAAAGAAAGGGGCAGCTTCTCAGTGGAAAGGGTGTGTGACTTCGCAGTCCAGAACCTTTGTCTTATTGTTTGCATTTGCTCTTCCATTTCTTGGATCGCTTCTGGTCCCACCAGGACCCTATCCTCAAGCTGATCCCATCTCAAAGGCGTCTGACACGGTCGCCCGTAGAGAAACTCGAAAGGCGCCATCTTAATGGTGATCTGGTAACTGTTGTTGTAAGCGAACTCCACTAGTGGCAAGAATTCTTCCCAACCCTTTTGTTGGTCCATCACATACATGCGCAACATGCCCTCCNGTTGGTTCGTTCGGTCTGCCCGTTAGTCTCCGGGTGATACGCAATACTAAATTTGTGTTGGGTTCCCAAGGCCTCTTGGAAACTTGTCCAAAATCGTCCAGTAAACATCGATCCTCGATCGGATATAATCCTCTTAGGCACACCATGCAGCCTCACAATCTCACTGATGAAAACTCTAGCTATGTTAGGTGTCTGATACGTCGTACGCACAAGAATAAAGTGAGCACTCTTCATCAGAGTGTCTACTACTACGAAAATCGAGTCATGTCTCATTGCCGCCAATGGCAATCCAACAATAAAATCCATTGAAATAACCTCCCATTTCGATTCTGGAATAACATGTGGTTGTAGTAATCCTGCTAGGTGTTTATGTTCATCCTTTACCTGCTGACATTCTAGACATCTGGGCACCTAGTTGACTATGTTTGCCTTCATTCCCTTCTAGAAGAATAAGGGTTTAAGGTCTACCCTCATCTTCATGACTCCCGGGTGAGCCAAGTAAACTGGTCTATGAGCCTCGCTTAGGATCAACATCCTCAACTCGTCGTTCAATGGTACGTAGATCCGATTTTTTAACCTCCGTAAACCATTGCTATCAAATGAAAATCTTTCAAATCGTGGTACCATCATTGTGTTTTGTCCGATAAAACCCTCGACCTCTTGTACTAGTCATTGTCATGCTGTAAAGTTAGAATCCTTTCACGTAGATTCGTCTGAAGAGGCAACACCAAAAAGATGCATGTTCTCTGACTCAATGCATCGACTACTCAGTTCACTGTTCCTTTTATGTAAGTAATCTCGAAGTCGTATTCGCTAAGCAATTCTGACCAACGTCGTTGTCGCGCGTTCAGGTCGCCTTGCGTAAATATGTGTTTTAGTCCACAGTGGTCAATCCTTAGTTCAAATTTTCTTCCAAACAAGGTCGTGTCTCCCAACCTTCAAGGCATATACAATGGCTAACAATTCCAAATCGTGTGTCGCGTAGTTCTCCTCATGCCTTCTCAGTTTCCTCGAAATGTAAGCGATCACTCGTCCGTCTTGCATCAAGACTCCGCCTAATCCTTCCTTGGATGCGTCAGTGCATACCAAGAAGTTTGCGTCCATGTCAGGGACCTTTAGTATTGGTGTTTTTGTTAACAACTCCTTGAGCCTCCGAAATGCTTCCACGCATTTCTCGGTCCCAACAAACTTCTTGTTTTCTTCTGCAATTCCCTGATCGGATTTGCTATCTTCAAAAACCCCTCGACGAACCGTCGATAGTATCCTGCTAAACCCAAGAAGCTATGCACTTCCAGGACATTTGTTGGCGCAGGCCATTCCCTAATAGTCTCAACCTTAGCTGGATCCACGGCGATGCCTTCACCGGAGATGACATGCCCTAAGTAGTGAATCCTTGATTGATAAAATGAGCATTTGGACAACGTCCCATACAATTTGTGCTCTCGCAGACACTGTAGTACCAAGCGCAAGTGCTCGTCATGCTCCTTCGTCGTCCGAGAGTAGATCAAAATATCGTCAATGAATACTTGGACGAACTTGTCCAAGTACTCNGTCGCGTAGTTCTCCTCATGCCTTCTCAGTTTCCTCGAAATGTAAGCGATCACTCGTCCGTCTTGCATCAAGACTCCGCCTAATCCTTCCTTGGATGCGTCAGTGCATACCAAGAAGTTTGCGTCCATGTCAGGGACCTTTAGTATTGGTGTTTTTGTTAACAACTCCTTGAGCCTCCGAAATGCTTCCACGCATTTCTCGGTCCCAACAAACTTCTTGTTTTCTTCTGCAATTCCCTGATCGGATTTGCTATCTTCAAAAACCCCTCGACGAACCGTCGATAGTATCCTGCTAAACCCAAGAAGCTATGCACTTCCAGGACATTTGTTGGCGCAGGCCATTCCCTAATAGTCTCAACCTTAGCTGGATCCACGGCGATGCCTTCACCGGAGATGACATGCCCTAAGTAGTGAATCCTTGATTGATAAAATGAGCATTTGGACAACGTCCCATACAATTTGTGCTCTCGCAGACACTGTAGTACCAAGCGCAAGTGCTCGTCATGCTCCTTCGTCGTCCGAGAGTAGATCAAAATATCGTCAATGAATACTTGGACGAACTTGTCCAAGTACTCGCGAAACACCCCATTCATCAAACTCATAAATACCCCTGGGGCGTTTGTTAGTCCAAACGGTAAAACAGTAAACTTGTAATGTCCAAACCTTGTCTTAAAGGCGGTCTTAGGGACGTCATCCTCCTTGATCTGCAACTGGTGATACCCTGATCGCAAATCGATCTTCGAGAACACCGTTGTGCCCTTCGTTTGATCGAACAGATCATCAATTCTCGGTAATAGATACTGATTCTTGATCATGGCCTTGTTCAAATGACGGTAGTCAATGCAGAGCCTCCACGATCCATCCTTCTTTCGTATGAAAATAACAGGTGCACCCCATGGTGACACACTAGAACATATCAGTCCTAGGTCCAACAACTCCTTCAATTGCATTTTCAACTCTTGTAACTCCGGGGTCGACATCCGATACGGCGTTCTTGCTATCGGTTCAGTCCCCGGTTTTAGGTCTATGGTAAACTCCAATTCCCTCTCTGACAGCATTCCAGGTAACTCCTCTGGAAAGACGTCTTCAAACTCTCTCACCATCGGTAGGTGTTCTAGACCTTCCGCTACTCTCTTTTTATTTAACGCAAGGATCGCATAAGGCTTACATCCCTTGAACATGCTCTTCTGTAGCTGCAAAAAAGAGATGAACCTTAGGAAAACTCCCTAGTTCCATCCTACAAACACACGTTTCTATCCCTCGTCATCGACCAAACTCAATCGTTTCATCTTACAATTGAGTATCGCCTCATGCGACTCCAACCAGTCCATACCAATCACGACATCATAAGATCCTAAGATCATGACGTACAAGTTGGCCCTGGTGACAAACTCTCCCAGGTTAAGGATGCATCCCGTAACCTTTCCTCCAACCTTTTGTTTGGCTCCCGAAGCCATCTCTACGAAGCTAAACACATCATGTTCGACTGCCTTTACCTTAATCCTTTTTAGCGCTGCACCAGAGATGAAACTCTCAGTAGCACTGGGATCTATCAAAATACTAAGGCTCTGGTCAGCAACGGTACATGTCGTCTCGAGCACAGTCGACTGATGCTCTGCCTGGCGGTTATTCACCACTGCATGAATCCAACGGGCCTTGCCCAAACTCCCATGGTAGTGGGTCCGACTGATCCAGACGCTCCAGCCCTTTCCTCTAGGCAGTAATGATGGTAATGTGGCTCCCCACAATCCATTATACTTTCATAGATTCAGTAATACTGGTACCCGAAGTAGAAGTTGAATTCTAACAATAAGGCCAAACTCGAACTCTTTGACCTTAAGTTTCTGGGAAAAGATGCGGAGCATACATAAACACTCTAAAACAGGCCTCGCAATCGGGCACCGTGTATCTGACTTGTCGCAAGGCGTTGAACTCGTTGAGCTAACGCTCAACGAATTCCTCAGAAATATACCGCTCTTGGAACCGTTCCCAGACACGTCATCTACGATTAGGTTCAAAAGCGGTAGGAGCGTCTTCCATCGTAGAAGAGCGCTCCCTTTCAATTGAAAGACCACCACGTGGACCTTCATGCTAGAGGTCATAAGCGCGAAGCGTGAAGCACCACGCCTTCCTCTACAATCGTGCCTCGACGGCACCACCGTCCGTGACACTCGTGGACACTAGAACTCATCTCTCTTTTGTCCTTGGTGGAAGCAAGCGGTACTGCTAGGGCGTGTCGTGGACCCTCCGGGGTATAGGTGTCCTTGCCTCAACTCAGTACCAATGGTGAATCGAGGCCCTTTGATAAAAACCGAAAGGGCCTTGTTCGACCATCATCTCCCTTACAACTAGCGAATCTAGCCCAAGGACTTATGCTTCCCCTTGGGGGTTCGAATCCGAGGGTGCAAGAACTTCTGGAGGCGTCGCACCTCCTTCCACGACACCACGTCGCGAACCTCTGAGCCGTCCTATAAATGCGATCCTGCAAGGACACACTAAGGTTTTTAATTAAAGCAAGAGTTAAAACTTACAGGTTATTGCAGTGGAAGCCTGGTGATCCACAGTCACAGGGTTGAACCCGCTCTGATACCACATGTAACGACCCCACGTTACGACCACCAAACAATGTACAACATGTCATTTTTTTTTTCGAGGCTGTGTTAGGAATTTAAACATCACTAATTAGTCAACATCATCGACACATCAATCACATAAAAGAATGAAACAAAAAATTTAGTAATCCGATACTACACAGGGTCGACATATCATCCCCATGTGTCATGACACATATATCAGTGTATTAACATAATAATTAAATCCGCCAAACACCAAAGCATTCTACCATTAATAACGACGCATTACAATACGAAACTTAAACCTTCAACGCAACTCCTAAGGACCATCAATCCATCAATTCTAATTCACGATTAATCATGACGCACAAGTAACCATCATCGTTGTCTATCATACATAAACATTAAAAATATTCTACCCACGAGAGTAATAATTCATGAACATTCTCACGTTAACTTAAGCAACGACGCGAGATTAAACTTCAATTAATCCATTGTGCGAGTAAATTAATCGCATAAATTCGACATAGAAAATTATAAATTAACCATCATACATTAGCAAATTTTAAAGGTGCACGGGTAAAAGTCACTACTTCCATCATACATGACAGTAAGTAAACTTGCATAAGGTGTCTAGGGTCCACACCATCCTTCAACATTGTTTTTATGTGCGTGAGAAGTCGGTCGTCTAGACCACATTACTTTTCATTACTTTTCAGTTCGCGCAAGGAGTAGTTGATCATTACATTTAGGGAAAAGAAAGGGTGGTTAAGTTCTAAGGGTTGAGGGATAAAAAAAACAAATCAATCAAGAAATCCCACAATCAATCGAATGGACCAAGATGATAAAAACAAACTGAAGAGAGGTACTCCACCTTTCTCCTAAAAAGCAACATATGAAATCACTTTTAATCAATAATCTGAAATGAAAGGATAACCATCGAATGAAGAATTAAGAACCTTAACTCTCTCATTCTAAAGACAACACCTTACCCTTCTCATTACTAGTGACAATTAAAACAGTGACCTGGGCCAACAATAACGTTAACCCTTCTCCTTACAACTGACCATTAAAGGCATTAGCTTTTCTCATTCCAAGAACGATAAATGTTATGTTTTTCACGATTGTGGAGACCACCAACCGTAACATTCTCCATTCTAAGAATATTAAAGACAACAAATTTTCTTAACCAAAATTCAAGAAGAAGGTTAATAATACACTTCCAGTCATAAAAGTATTTATGAAAAACGTAGACAGCCAAGCATCAACATACATTCCAGTCATAAAATTAATTTATGAAAAACGTAGACAGCCAAGCATCGTTACAGGCGGTCTGATAACCCGGCGGTCAACGCGGGCTGTCAAGAACAGGGTATCAAATAACATGCTCTCGTCAATGCATAGTGTGGTCACTAAATTCATTTAGCCAGCATTATTTTCGTTTAGTTGGAGGTTATTAAATGCTTTGTTTTCGGTTGATTGTTCGTTGGATTTAACGTTGAACATAAAGGTGTTGAGTAATTAAATTACATGCTTTCGTTAAAAATCAGAAAGGCAGAATTATTAACACGTATCTACATCGTGCAATGTAAGATAAAGGAAATTAATGTGGACCTGTAAATAGCTGGAATAAAATCGCAGTCAAATCCGATTGAGAAATTACTGGCGAAGAAGATACTACATACTTCTAAAGGTAAGGCCGAACTATAGTGTGATAAAAACGCTGGGCTATCAGTTAGCTATCAATTCCCAGTCAACACTCAAGATCAGGCTGCCGACAGTCATGGAATTGCTATCCAGTAATCAAGTCATTCAGAAGTAAATTGTAACTGTCTAAGCTATCCGACAATGTTAGACCATCAAGAATATTGTCCAATCGATTGCCATTGTCACTGCCAAAATATTTTACAGTTATCCCCAAAAACGGAATTCCAGACTCGAGTGATGTGTAAGGGAAAAACGCCGACTGTTTAAGGCATTCCAACACCCTTATCGCTATACCCTACCCTGTACGTGTATAGCTCCGTCCACAAGCTATCCACGATTTTATATATATATATATATCAATCATCCTTAATATCAAAGGGCATCTAGCATCAATCAACAAAACATTTAAATTATAAAATTTAAGAGATAAAACATGATAATTAACTGGTTTATTTAAGACGTATCGCAAGACTCATCAAGAGAGTGGGCAGAGTTTAACATCAAGGCGGGGAGGTAATTCACTACAAACGCAGTCCCAGAAGTGTAGAAAAACACACTCTGTAAATCGGGAGGAATCACCCAAAAGAAAGGGGCAGCTTCTCAGTGGAAAGGGTGTGCGACTTCGCAGTCCAGAGGCAGGCAAATTCACCTTCAGGCCAATTAATTTGCAGAGGAAAAAAAACATAGCATCTAACACCGAAGAGAATCGCTGGCAATGGCTCACAGTCGCTGAGTTTAAACAGAAGAGAGGTGTTGAGTTTATTATCAAATCACCGGTTCCAGTCAACAAAATCGGAGTATTACCCACCCAAAAGTTACTGAGTTTATCTCAACACAATTTGCACCAAAAAAATAAAATAAAGGTTGAGTGAACAGTGGTGGTTATCGCAACCATTAGAACAGTAACAAAAACGCAGCATAAGTAAAAGGAACAGTATCAAATCACCATCAACACGATAAAACGCAGAGGTAAGGTATCAAGCAGAGCCCAAGCAAACACAGGTATTAATCGTAGAAGACCATAAGCGGTTTGTTGTCGGAGAAAAAACACCTCAGAGGTAACAACGCAGCAAGGCGCAAGACCATCAATTAGCCAAGAAGAATCAAAAGGGGGTAGACGACGGACATGTTCGTCCTTCGCCCATCATCCTCGCACAGAAAAGCAGGGCATTGAGATCCATAGGTCTTTTAACGCTAAGGCGACGACCGTAGATCAGACTCCTAGCCCACTGCTCAGGCGAGGACTGGTGAGCTAGGGACGAAGGCTAAACAACCTCAAGGTCACAATCAACACACAGGGTGGTCACAATTGGCCGGGAAACGACGGTCAGGGGAAATCAATCAACCATTCAATCAGCTAGGCTAAAAAAAATTTCAGTCATGAACTAGACAACCAGTTTACCTACCCAATAAACATGCAGATCTAAATCATAAATCCTACCACAATCTACCATTCAACGAAGAAAGTGTATCGTTCCCTGTTCGTCCGCTCTGAGTGACGTCTACGGGCTCCATGTAGCTCCTGCTTGCCGACCGACGAGACTTCACCGGTACTTCCCAGCCAACGCTGAGGATACTATTCTTCCCCCTTAGCCCCCCAAGCCACAAAGGGGCCACACATGCTATCCAGAGATTTCGACTAGCTCCCAGCTCGCCTCGTAAGGCCGAGTTACCACTCTTCTCCGAGATGGGTATTCCCAACTCCCACAAGTAAATCAATCAAGATAATATTTCTACAGCGTAAAGTTACCATACAGAAGATGGTCCTTCATCCTTCTCCTTCCTTCATTTTATAGAGTTTCTGACTTCCTTTCTTTCCTAAAATCTCATTTAATTAAAGTTTTTAAAAATAACTTCCTAAAATTTCTTCTCCGTACAAGTGTCACCCATCCCCTTCATTCCTCCATTATTTAATTTCCATAATTAATTATTTATCTTATTTCCCTCACCCACCTAGAGTTACTCCTAGAATCACTCTTAGGTGTCCCCAAATTCCCTCACAGGTTTTAAAGGTTTTCCCTATTATGAAATTGCTAATTCAGTTTAAAATTAAAAAGCTCTTAAATGGTAGACTCTTACTAAGTTGGCTTTCCGCTTTTTCCCTTAAGTTCCCCTTTTTCCCTTTTTATGTTACCTCCTTTCCCTAGTTTCCTAATTTTTTATTTTCCCTCTTTCCCCTTTTTATTAGAGCTCAAAAGGAAATTGTGGAATTTAACCCCTTTTTCCCCTTTTATCATTAAATTAATATTTTAAAATTATCCAAATAATAAAACCATTAATTCCCTTTTTCTTTTAAATTTTATTCCAACAGATGTATATATATATATTTTTGTGAATAACTTAAATTTCTTATTCCCCCCTTGTTATTACAAGATTTTAACTAAGGTTATAATTATTATTTGTGTGGTTTTTGTTTTTATTTTTATTATTAATATTGTTATATATATATATATATATAGAGAGAGAGAGAGAGAGAGAGAGAGAGAGAGAGCAATAAAATTTTACCACTAGCATAGTTTAGACTTAAACTTTAAATTTTCGTACAAGGCGATATTTAATTAGGGAAATCGTTTTAAAATTTTCTTAACATGTTAATCGTCTTAAGGCCATAGGTTCATTCCTCTATCATCAACAACGCAACGTGCCCTTCATAACGCACTAGGTGCTTCAAGGGTGCCACTCGCCTCCTCTGTTCCCTTGCGCGATGTGCCCTTCAGGACGCACTACGTGCTACAAGGGTGCCACTCACCTCAATATGTTTCATTTGCGCGACGTGCCCTTCAGGACGCACTACGTGCTCCAAGGGTGCCACTCGCCTCTTGACTGATTTGGTAGACATCAATAACCCCTGGAG
>SNQJ01S0016741.1:30123-74746 GCA_010110895.2 Picea sitchensis
ATTTTTCTATTTTTCTAAGTCTGTTTGGGTGAATTTCCTCCTCTTTTCCAAAGTAAGTGATTGCAAGTGACAAACAAACCTAAAGAATGACAAGGTATCCCATCTAGGACACCCATCAACACTTGTTTATATTTTTATATATTTAAGTTACCGAGTTTTTTTTATTTAGAGTCTGGTGACTATGAAACTTACTCGAATATTCCATTCAAAGTTCTCTCTTTTGGGAGTAAAGATGTACAATTTTGTTGGTTTTCTACACTCAATATATTATTAGAACATTGTTGATGACGACTAATTTTCATTTGTTCCCATTGCAGTTAGATTTTTCCTAACGTATTATCATGAATAACATATCATTCACAAAATGAGCCAAATTAGTGCACAAAGGGGCTTATGCATACAATTATGAACTAAAATAGTGGATATTATTTAGACTTGATGATATTCTCTCAAATCATTGAGAGGAGTGAATGAAATCCAAATTTTGTGGAGATCAATTTGTTTTTTAAATAATAACCCTTTTTCGGACCATCGACGACCTAGTTTGTCAATGGTTTGACTAGCGTCACATTTTCTTCCTGGCTCAGTAACCATAGGAAACACAATTAGTTCGTTGGTACCTTTTTTATATTTCAATGGGATCCTGATGATCTTATGATGAACATTCATCGATGGTTTGTCGTATCTTATTCGATCTTTTGATGAACTAGAGACGAACTGATGGGGCACACTTGTCGATGGTTTTTCATAGCTTAGTCGATATTCCAACATACTAGAGATGAAAACATGATGGATTTGAGACGAACTGATGGGGCACATTTGTCGTCGGTTAGTCTCTCTTAAGATTGACATTAGTCAATCTTTCGAGGGCCTAGTGACGAAAATGTGATGGATTTGAGATGAACTGATACAAAATTCTCGTCATAGGTTAGTCAATCTTACAATGGAAAAGCGACGAGAATAACCTAGATTTGGGACCTACATCAATTGATGGTACGATAAATGTGTTTGTCTATCTTGTGATGAAATTGTGATAGTCGTAATTGTGACGGTAGTGATGCAATGAAAAATGGGTTGTAGCCTTTGTCATACTTGAGATGTTTTGGAGAAGAACATGCATCGGTAAATTGTTGAAAAATGGACCCAATGTAGTAGTGGTTGTGTCAATGAATGATTAGGGAAGTATTGATCTAGTGGAAATATATGCAATCGAAAATGATTCTAGAAAAATTTCCTCACCTTCACCCTTGAGGACAACATTTTTTTTGAAGGGGGAAGGCATGTTAGGGTCATTCCCTAACCCCCTTAGATAATTTATCAATGTATGAGACCAACTTCCTTGAATAAGGCCCATTAAATAGTTAGTTCATAGTCACTCATTGTAAAAAGTGTCCTCTTTATTAATAAGGCCCAAATTAGTTAGTCAACCCTAATTATAAGTGGGATTGTAGGTAGTTAATATTCTCTATGGATAGATATATATTGATGTCGATATTTTCCTTCAACCTAGAACCAGGAAATTAATTCCAAGCAACATATATTTACTGAATCAAAGCATAGCTAGGTTACTCAACTAAACATCCAACAAAAGAATAAGCAAGGAAACCAAATCAAGCACATAAGAACACCAAGAGCTTCGGGTAAAACCCCTCGAAAAACCCTGAAGGGAAAACCAGTCCAATGATGCTTTTATTAAGTTCAAATCAAGGCTCTCATAACAGGGATATCGAAAACTCATGTGCTTCTATACGACCTTGTACCAACACATTTCCCAATGCATACATCACTTACCATTCTCTGGCTCGCAAATGTCCATGCCTTTCCCTTCTCTAACCCATAGATATCTGCATCTATCTCCTGTTAGACCCATGGGTGTAAACGAAAATCATGTATGACAACCTTTGTATGAATCTGCTCTTCCATATGGTCTATGTCCTTTGAAACCCACCTGTGGCTACTTCTTCTCTCTCTCCTCCTTGACCTGTATGACCTCTAGATGAATGTTCTTCTCCACCTATCAAGATAATGAATCATGGTCCTTTGTGATTCAACCCTCTCATCAATACTTGGGTGAACTCTCTTCACCCAACCAATGAGATCTCCTCACTATAGTGTAAGAAAAAGTCCTTATTTTCTCCTACACTCCTTTCTAGAAAAATTCCTTCTTTTCTATCCTCAACCTTGGTCTCTCACCAATTCTCTCACAAGTGTATCTATCGCACACAAGTCCCTAACTTGATCTCTCACCAAGTGAATTCCTCTCAAAGTCTTGATCATGTTGAATCCCTCAACGCAAGTCCCTACCTTTGATCTCTCATCAAAAGTGACTTCTCATATCGCCCATCCTTGCTTTAATAATCCTGAGTTACAATCTATTTTTAATCTTCAAAGTGATCTACGATTGAGATTACTTCTCATACCCACTTAAGATTTAGATTACATGTTACATGCTAAGCATGTCCTTAAATAACTCAATTCACTAATAAATACAATTTTACTTTAATTAATTCCTTCTAACTAAAGTAAACTCAAGACTAGAATATTTTGACTACTTCCACATGAAAAACACATACCTATGTGGAAGTACATGTTCGATTCTACCAAAACATAAACAATTGAGTATAAGGTTATGTAATATTTTGTAAAGTGTTGGTATTGTATTTGGAGCTTTTCTCTAGGAGGTTTCTCCCTTGAAGAGGCAAGTGAACATATTTCTATATTTTTAATTATCAAGAGATATTTTTGAGGGTTTATCTATTTTCTCTTGTGTTCTTTGGTTTTGCACTACATTTTATTTGAATTATCTAAATTTTTTCAGTTAAGTACATTACAAATGGGCTTTGGAATTTTCTAGACCCCAAATCAACAAAATAGGACTTGCCCCTAAAAATGGGCCCTGTAAGCCAATAGCTCCAATTTTTCCACCCTGAAAGTACCAATATATATATATATATATATATTGATTCATTTTGGATCATACCCCCTCATTTTGGGAGACTTTTGGTCACCATAATATTTTACTGAAGGAGGTGAGGAAATTTTTCCTTTACCTTCTACCGAGAGTACCATTTTCCCTTTCCTAGAATATTCATTTCAACCCAACCTGTTAGAGTTTATGTTTCCCCTATCTAGTTGTTTTGGAATTCTTTTAAAAAATTGTATCTTCTACTAAATATACATAAGATTATAGTGTTAAGTCCTCTATGGTACATAGGACTTTCCTGTCATTTTCCTCATTTAACAAGGAATGCTCATAGCGTTTCAGATTTTCCACATTCATTACTGAATAAATGTTCATATATGGAGGTAGATGGATTCTATATGCATTATGACCTACTTTCTCCAACACTTCAAAAGGACTATACCACAAAGTCGTGATATTTTTACTAGTACATGAACCTTTATTTGTTGAAATGAAACCATACTCGATCTCCCACCTTGAATATATTTTCAATCAAGTGTAGGCCTTTAAATAGAATTTTTTAAATAATGCATGGTAACAATATGTAATAATCTATCTTGGTGAAGGAGCATCGTCAGCAAAGCACACATGGAAAACACGACTAGCACAGTGCATAGTGCGCCTTTTGATTTGTTTTAAATTTTGAACTGTTAGCATATCCTAAGGAAATATTTTTTTATTGGATTGCAATTTAAAGAAAGCTTTATTGAAAAAATACTGGATGATTGTGTGAGATCATAGGAGATCAGTTTTCCTTAAATGAAACTGATTGCAATGCAGATCTGGAGCATCTGCCCCTATCTGCATATCTCAGAAAATTCATTGTAACAGAGGATTAGTAGTTGAATGTTTTAAATTTGATAGGATAGGTAGTTGGAGGAAACCCTACGAGTCCTCTTGTATAAATAGATGCTTATGTGCCTAAATGAGGCTATTGAACCTGATGTTGCTGAACATAATGTTGTTGAATAATTGATAGCTGCATATTAGTGTTTTCTGAGTTAGTTTTTATTTGCTTGTATTAGTTGTATCCATTTACATTTGAATGAATATAACAGAGGGTTATTGATCCAAATGCATGGAAGTGTTGTTGTGTAACTATTCTCTGTTATTATGAGTTTTCATGAATGCATGAGTTATACTGTGAATGAATGAATCCGTGAAGGGTTGAATAAGTTTCAATTGTTTCTCTTCCTTGACCTTATGCAAGGAGTGTGTTTAACAAATTATTTTGACTCAAAGCTCAGAAGAGATAGCGTGAAACTTTCATATGTAGATTGTGCATAAATACGCAAGGAGTGCGTCGACAGAGTCTTTGACTCAAAATATTAGGAGGAATAGCCTAAGTTTTCTCATGAAAGAGTGCGAATATCTATTGCAAGGAGTGCACAAATCCGAAATTTGACGAAGTGTCGAAGAAACCCTCTAAGGAGTCAAAGGGTTCGAGAAACAAATCTCAAGAGAGATAGTGGGAAGGAATCTTCAAAGGGGGAGAAGATCTGAAGGTTTAACGAGTTATCAGCCAAGATCCCTTCAGGAGGAAGCAGAGTCATTCCAGACTGTCAGATATGGAAGAGTTGCAAGGTGGTTAGCCGTGAGTTCCTTTGGAAATCCATGGAGTAACGGAGTCCATATGAGTTGTCGATCTGAGGGAGGACACATGGAAGAAATCCATGGACTCTATGTGAAAGAACTCCGGGAGAAAACGAGGGTGGAGTGGACAAAACTCTCGAAGACCGATTAGCCGGAGTGATTTGTAGTCATCGATCTGTGGGAGACACGTGTCGATAGATCATTGACTTCGAGTAAAAGAACTATGGGAGAAAGCAAGTGTGGAGAGGTTGAAACTCCCGAAGACCGAATAGCCAAAGTGATTTATATTCATCGATATGCTTGAGACACGCACCAGTAGATCGTGTACTTTGGAAGTGAGGAGAAAGCAACGCGGATCAGAGGGTCTCCCAAAGTGGATCCCCACCGTTGAACGACAAGGATGTGTGGCACATGATCCTTGACTCCGGAAGAAGGTACTTCGAAAGAACGGACTGTTGGAACATTTGAAACTCTCGAACATCAAAGTCCAGAAGTAAACCAAAACCGTTGATTAAACAGATGTGTGGCACTTGATCTGGAACTCCAGGTACGAAGTACTTTGAGAGAAAAGGTTGTGTGAGCGTCTCGGACTCCTGAACGCTGAAGTCCCAAAGTGGACCTGAGTCATTGATTTGGACGGACACATGGCACCTGATCTAGAACTCTGGGTACAGAGTACTCCGTGGAAAAGTGGAGGTCGGAACATTCAGAACTCTCAAAGCGTGGAGTCCCGAAGTAGATCTCAACCATTGGTTACAAAGGGGGATGTGGACTGTAGATCTAGTCCCAGTTAGAGTCCTGAAGTTGTGAAGCACCCAAGAGGTTAAGCCCCGGGTCACAGCCAGAGGTCACATGCAAAGAGGGGCTAGCGGAAGGAGCTAGCGCCCAAATTTCAAGTTTATAAAAGCGCTAAAGAAGTGGGGTTGTGAGTTCCATAAGACCTATGCCTAAAGAGAAATAGGGGCCTGTGTTATTTGTTCCAGGGGATACTAAAGGCCCAAAAGAGATAATTCAGCTCATGAGATTAAGATCCTTGATCGGGAGGTCGCAGAACCCTTAGGATGGAAGGGGGGTTTGCATCAAGTGGTATCAAATCCTAATTTTGTTTTCAGGTAGCCGAAAAGGAACTCAAATTTGAACTATGTGTGTGAGAACCAGTCAACACAATGTCGCAGAGGAGACGCGTGGAGCCACCTATAGCCAATCGCATTGTAGAAAGAGAAATGAGAGAGATTTGTGCCAGGTTGGAGGAGATGGAGGCAACGCAGAGGAGAGCACCTAATGTTGGAGACGTTAGTGATGTAGACAGTGAAGAGATAGAGGTCGAAGAAGAAGCTATAGGGGAATATGTATCCGAATAACGCTTACTGAAATTCGTTGTGAGGTTGGGAGCTAGAGCAAAGATAGACATCCCAATGTATGATGGCAATTTGGATGCTGAAGAGTTGTTGGACTGGATAAGTTCCATGGACAAGTACTTTGATTATGAAGATGTTGATAAGGAGAAGAAGGTGAGACATGTTGTCACCAGGCTAAAAGGACATGCATCACTATGGTGGGATGAACTGCAGGCTGATAGGAGGAGTAAAGGCAAGCAGGAGATAAAGAATTGGGATAGAATGGTAGCCAAACTGAAGGCTAAATTCATACCCAAGGATTATCACATAAATATGTTCAGGAAGTTGCATAACCTGAGACAGAAGGGCATGATAGTGAAAGAGTACACAGAGGAGTTCTACAAGCTAAATATCAAGGTCAGACAAAGAGAGAAAGATTAAGAAAAAGTTTCCAGATATATAAATGGCCTGAGATATGAAATCCAGGATGAAATCAGCATGATGACAATGAGGACAGTGGAGGATGCTTATCAGATTGCACTGAATGCAGAGGAGAACTTGGATAGAAAACAAAGTCAGTGAAGCAGAGGAGGAAGTCCAAACAAAGGTAAGGGAGTTTCCCATGACAAGGAACATAAAACCAAGAATGAGACTGAGAAACCACATAGTCACTCAAAAAGAGGAGAAAGTTCCCGAGGGAGACAAAGTGGTGGAAGAAATTATTCTAGAGGAAAAGGAAGAAGCAGAGGAGGAGAGGTAAGGTTTTATGCATGTGGAAAGACAGGACATGTGTCTTGGGAATGTCCTGAGAGAAAGAAAGAAGGAGGAGGTGAATCTCACATTTTAGAAGCACAGAAAAGGAATGTTGAAGCAGAAGGTTCAGAGGATGGAAAATCCTTGATGTTGAGGAAGGTTCTCTTAAAACCAGAGCCAGAAATTGAAAAGTCAGTGAAGAGAAACAATTTGTTTAGGACAACTTGCGAGACTAAAGACAGAGTATGCAAGGTGATAATTGACAGTGGGAGAACTGATAACTTAGTATCCACAAATATGGTGGAGAAATTGAAGTTGGAGACAACTGGACACCCAAATCCATATAAGGTCTCATGGTTGCAAAAATGACACCAGGTAATGGTAACTAAACAATCCCTTGTTGAATTTAAAATAGGTGGATATAGAGATGAGATTATGTGTGATGTAATTCCCATGGATGCATGTCATGTTTTGTTGGGAATACCATGGCATTTCGATAGGAATGTCATTCATTATGGGAGAAGGAATACTTACACTTTGGAAAAGAATGGTAGAACACACATGTTTCTTCCAATAGAAGAGACAAAAGTAAAGGAAGAATCCAACACAAGCATACTTCTCATGAGTGGGAAGGAACTCCTGAGTAAGTTCAATAAGGAACAGGAGATGCAGTTTGATGTGGTGAGGAAACCTAGAGTTGTCCTTACAAGTACTTCTATGGATGATTTTCCTGAAGAAGTTTAGGAGCTGTTGGAGAATTTTGTCGACATAGTAGTGGATGAGTTGTCGAACTCATTGCCACCCATCATAACAATCAACCATTATATTGATTTGATACCAGGAGAAATTCTGCCAAAAAAAGCATCATACATATTAACACCTCAAGAGAATGAGGAGGTAAAGAAACAAGTCTAGGATTTATTAGACAAGGGTTTGGTCAAAGAAATATTGAACCCATGCGTAGTACCAACTGTGTTGAGTCCAAAGAAGGATGAAGGATGGAGGATGTGTACAGACTCAAGAGCCATAAACAAGATCACCATCAGGTACATATTTACTTTGCCAAGAATGGATGACTTAATGGATTGCTTAAGTGGAGATTTTTTTTTTTCAAAGATAGATTTTAAAAGTGGATATCCCCAGATAATGATGAGAGAAGGTGATGAGTGGAAAATAGCCTTTAATACAAATGAAGGGTTGTATGAGTGGCTTGTTATTTCGTTTGTCTTAAAAAAACTCCCAAGTACTTTTATGAGACTGATGAATGAAGTATTGAAAGATTTCATTGGTAAGTTTGTGATTGTATATCTGGATGATATATTGGTCTTTAGAAAGACTGGAGAGGATCATTTGAGAAATATGACATTAGTGATGAGGAGAATGTAGCAGGAGAAGTTGTTGATTAATCTGAAGAAGTCCTCTTTCATGAAAACATAATTCATATATTTGGGTTTTGTGATCTCTTCAAATGAATTAAAGATGGATCCAGAGAAGGTGAAAGAAATCAAAGAATGGCTATCACCAAGGAGTATATTTGAGGTGAGAATCTTCCATGGATTAGCGAGTTTCTATAGGAAGTTCATTAGAAATTTCAGTGGAATTTGTGCACAAATGATGGACATGGTGAAGAAAAGACACAAGTCTTTCAAATGGATAGAAGAGGTCGAGAGGAGCTTCAATATATTGAAGGAGAAGAAAATAGAACAACCAATTCCGGTCTTACCAAATTTCTAGAAGACATTTCAAGTGAGATGTGATGCAAGTGGAGTTGCAAGTGGAGCAGTCTTGAGCCAAGATAATAGGCCTGTTGCATATTTCAGTGAGAAGTTGAATGAGACTAAGAGGAAATACTCCACATATAATAAATAATTTTATACCATAATTCAATCTTTGAAGAAGTGGAGACATTATCTTGTTCCAAAGGAATTTGTCCTGTATAGCGATAATCAAGCTTTACAATTCATAACCAGACAAGAGAAGTTAAACCAGAGACATGCTGAGTGGATAGAATTTATGCAAAATTTCACTTTTGTCATTAAACATATTTTTGGTAATGCTAAAAAAATTGTTGATGCATTGAGCAAGAGATGTATGATTCTACAGGAATTTCAAGTGAAGACCTTAGGGTTTGAACACCTTAAGGATATGTATTGTGATGATCTAGATTTTAAAGAAGCATATGAAGCATGTGAAAATCATGTGCTCAAGGACAGAAGCCATTGGATAGAGTATATGATTCAATATGGTTTTTTGTTTAAAGGTTTCCAATTGTGCATACCGAGGTGCTCGATGAGAGAAAATATGTTGAAGGAAAAACACGGTGGAGATCTAGCAGGACATTTCGGCCATGACAAGACATTTGCACAATTGAACAATTCATACTATTGGCCTTGTATGAGAGCAGAGGTGAAGAAGTTTGTGAAAAAATGTAATATTTTCTAGTATGCAAAAGGAAAGAAACAAAACACTGGATTGTATCAACCATTGTCTATTCCAGATAGCTCTTGAGATGCAATAAGCATGGATTTTGTATTGGGATTGTCAAGAACCAAGAGGGGAAGTGATTCCATATTTTTTGTGGTTGATATATTCTCAAAGATGGCACACTTTATCCCATGCCAGAAGAATAGTGATGCAACACATGTTGCGAATTTGTTTTTCAAGTAAGTTGTGAGACTTCATGGATTGCCTAGGAGCATTGTCTCAGACGGAGACTCTAAATTTGTTGGTAATTTCTGGATAACATTATGGAAGAAGTTGGGGACAAAATTGTCTTTTAGTTCATCATATCACCCTCAGACGGATGGACAGACTAAGGTGGTAAATAGGAGTTTAGGAGATTTGCTGAGAAGTTTGGTCACTGAACATCACAGCCAGTGGGATCAAATTCTACCACAAGCAGATTTTGCATATAATGACTCACCAAACAGAAGTACAGGAAAATCCCCATTTTAGATAGTGTATGGAATGAAGACACGAGGAGTATCAAAATTGAGAGATCTAGAGCAGGGTGAATTCAAAAGTGCTGGAGCAGAAGACTTTATTGCATAAATGCAGAAGCTTCATAATCAGATCAAGGAGCAGTTGCAGAGCAGAAATGCAGAATATAAACGAAGGGTTGATCAACATAGGAGAGAATTTTAGTTTGAAGTTGGATATCAAGTCTTAGCACACCTAAGAAAGGAAAGTTTCCCAAGGGAAAAATATAACAAGCTAAAGCTGAAGAATATTGGACCATGAAAGATCCTAAGAAAGTTTGGTACCAATGCCTATGAGTTAAAGCTGCCAGGGGAAGTGGGTATATCACCCATATTTAAGATTTCAGACATGTATCCTTACAGGGAAGATGACACAAAAATATCATAATATTAGGAGAATATTCAGTGGGAGAAGCAGATTCTTGTAGCAAAAAATCCACGGATGGAGAAGATCATTGATCAAAAGATTGATAAGAAGACCAGGAGAAAGACATATTTTGAATATTTGGTAAAATGGAAGGGACACACAATAGAAGATGTCAGTTGGGTAAATGAAGTTGATATCCAAAGGCATGGAAAGTCAGTGCAGGAGCTCATGGACATGAGTCCATTATTTTTTTCCCAGAGGAGTATGATGCAGGAGAATCGTCAATAAATCACGCGTGGACAACACAACGCATAAAACACCTTTTGATTTGTTTTAAATTTTGAATTGTTGGCGTATCCTGAGGAAATATTTTTTGATTGGATTGCAAGTTAAAGAAATATTTAATGAACAGAGACTGGATGATTGCGTGAGATCAGAGAAGATCATTTTTCCTTAGATGAAACTGACTGCAATGCAGATCTGGAGCACCCGCCCCTATCTGCATATCTCAAAAAATTCATTGTAACAAAGGCTTAGTAGTTGAATGTTTTTAATTTGGTAGGATAGGTAGCAAGAGGAAACCCTAAGAGTCATGTTGTATAAATAGATGCTTATGTGCCTGAATGAGGCTTTTGAACCTAATGTCGTCGAACATAATGATGTTGAATAGTTGATAGCTAGCTGCATATTATTATTTTCTCATTTAGTTTTTATTTGCTTGTATCAATTGTAGCCATTTACATTTGAATGAATATAACAAAGGGTTATTGATCCAAATGCATGGAAGTGTTGTAGTGTAACTATTCTCTGTTATTATGAGTTTTCATGAATGCATGAGCTATACTATGAATGAATGAATCTGTGAAGGGTTGAATAAGTTTTAATTGTTTCTCTTCCTTGAGCTTATGCAAGGAGTGCATACTATACGAAAGGAGTGTGTTTAAAAGAGTATTTTGACTCAAAGCTCAGAAGCGATAGCGTGAAACTTTCATATGCAGAGTGTGCATATCGTACGCAAGGAGTGCGTCGACTGAGTCTTTGACTCAAAAAGCTCAGGAGGAATAGCTTGAGTTTTCTCATGAAAGAGAGCGAAGATCTATTGCAAGGAGTGCATAGATTCGAAATTTGAATAAGTGTTGAAGCAGCCCTCTAAGGAGTCAAAAGGTTCAAGAAACAAATCTCAAGAGAGATAGCAGGAAGGAATCTTCAAAGGGGGAAAAGATCTGAAGATTTAACGAGTTATCGTCCAAGATCCCTTCAAGAGGAAGTGGAGTCATTCCAGACCATTAGATATGGAAGAGTTGCGAGGTAGTTAGTCGTGAGTTCCTTTGGAAATCTGTGGAGTAACAGAGTTTGTCTGAGTCATCGATCTGAGGGAGGAAACATTGCATAAATCCTTAGACTCTGGGTAAAATCACTCCAGGAGAAAACGAGGGTGGAGTGGACAAAACTCTTAAAGATGGATTAGTCAGAGTGATTTGTATTTTTCGATCTGTGGGAGACATGCGTCAACAAATCATTGACTTCGGGTGAAAGCACTCCGGGAGAAAGCAAGTGTGGAGAGGTTGAAACTCCCGAAGCCCAAATAGCCGAAGTGATTTATAGTCATCAATCTGCGGGAGACACACACCAGCAAATCACATACTTCGGAAGCGAGGAGAAAGCAACGTGGAGCAAAGCGTTGCCCGAATTGGATCCCCACTGTCGAACAAGAAGGATGCATGGCGCACGACCCTTGACTCCAGAAATAGATACTTCGGGAGAACGGACTGTTGGAACGTTCGAAACTCCGGAACACCGAAGTCCCAAAGTAAACTGGGACCATTGATTTAAACGGATGCGTGGCACTTGATCTGGAAGTCCGGGTATGGAGTACATCAAGAGAAAAGGTTGTGTGAGCATCCGGGATTCTCGAACGTCGAAGTCCCAAAGTGGACCTGAGCCGTTGATTTTGATAGACGCATGGTGCCTGATCTAGAAATCCAGGTATGGAGTACTCCAGGGAAAATTGGAGGTTGGAACATTCGAAACTCCCGGAGCACAGAATCCAAAAGTAGATCTCAACTGTTGGTTGTGAAGGGGGATGTGGATCATAGATATGGTCTCGGTGAGAGTCCCAAAGTTGTGAAGCGCCCAAGAGGTTAAGCCCCGAGTCATAGCGTGAGGTCACATGCAAAGAGGAGCTATCAAATTTCAAGTTTATAAAAGTGCTAAAGAAGGGGGGTCGCGGGATCCATAAGACCTGCGCTTAAAGAGAAAAAGGGGCCTGTGTAATTTGTTCCAGGGGCTACTAAAGGCCCGAAAGAGCTAATTCATCTCAAGATATTAAGATCCTTAACCAGGAGGTCGCAGAACCCTTAGGAGGGAAGGTGGGTATGCATCATATCTGTTATGCTATATTCAATTGAAAATGTTGAAAATAAATGTCCTATTTTTTCATGTTTTAAATGTTATACAATTTTGGTTTTAATCCCTATGACTCATAAATGACTATTATCAATATGTAAATTAAAGGTTGTTAATCAACCTAGCACATAGCATAGGGAATAATGAAATAATATCTATGACATAATACTTATATGATTAAATATGTAAGGTTTATGTGACATAGTACTTATCAATACTCTCTCCCATGGAGCCTTAGGAAGATAGGTCAACTTTTTATACATAAATGAAATGAAATAGCCAAGTGTCGGAGGGAGATGTATGTGGTTGGGATCGGTTTTTTTATCGCATAGATTGTAGTTTGGTCAAATCCCAACCCAAGTGATAAATGTGTGATACAATTGGGGACACTTATGACTGTCACCTCAATAGATATCCCCCTCTTTTTAGTGAAGGAAAATTCCAACACAAGGTAGGATTCTTAGGTGACCCTAGAGGATTGGTAGGGGAGAAGAAAGGAGCTAGAAGAACACCCTTATATTTCAAGGTCTAAGATGAACTTGAGGATAGAGAAGAGAGTATTTGGAGTTGATAAATAAATTCCAAGGTTGTGTACCTACAAAAAAATGTTAGACAAACCAAAACGATACCAAATATGATGATATAAATCTCAAGAAAAGTGGGGAATCACCAAGAAACCTTGTTGTCCCAAAATTGCAGTAGTAAGGAAATATGTATTGGCAATGAAGTATTTATAACAACTACAAATTAAACATCAAAATCAAGCATACGATATTAGAAAATAAATCTTTCAACTAGCACACAATGTTGCAATGTTTAGATCAAGACAATGGCAGTAGAAAAATTTTGCTACATCAGCAAGCTCTAGCCACTGAAATTAGCAACTAAACCACCCAATCAATATATTATAACCAATAGAACAATTATCACATATTACAAGTAATTTTCAGCAGTAGAAAATTTGGAAAAGAATATGAAAGAGTGAATTTGTGGCAGCCCTAATGCTTGTATCTTAATGTTTATTACAACAGCATAATCACTTGGCTAATCAAGATGCCATCAGAGGAAAAGAGATCCAATAGAATATATAATTTAAATCCAACCTTGAACAATTCAATCTTTTAAATTTCATGTTTACCAATGCAACAATATTCAATCTCCAATGCAATTAGTGTCTTATCTATTGGGTTATGGAGACATTTGCTTGGTTACAACCAAGTTAAGGTAGGATTTTATGATCTTCTAGTGGTGTAAACTCTCTTAATCCCTAGAGAAGACAAACCCTAGTAAGTTTTTGCTACAAATTTGTAAACCCTCTTACTCCTTGTAGCAATCCTCAAACCTTTCCAATGACAATAGTATAAATTTCCTTGATGGAGGGTGTATGCCCTTATACTCCTCCTAGGGTTTGATTGTATAACCTTGAAATTAAGAAGAAAAACACAAAATTGCATAAATTCCTTACCTAATCCAAGATATATCATGAAAAACCTTTACTTGTCAAACATATTCCAACGATTTTCCAAGAATAAAGCATCCAAGAGAAATAGGTAGCCTTTATTCCACCAAAAAACAAGTATTCCATCCATTTTTTGCACAAGAGAAAGAGATAGAGAATTGACCAAAGAGGCCGAAATTTCAGTCCAAGAGAGATTTTTCAAGTGATGAGTTATTCTTTGTGACAAAGTGACTTGCCTCATATTTATATGAGGAAACTCAATCTCTAGTTTGTCCACTTTACAATTAAATCTATAAATTTAAGCCTAAAACCTAAGTTACAATACTTAATTAGCAAGATGTTTTTTCTTTTTTTCCCACATAGGCTACAAAATAACCAAAAATAACAAAATGATGAGATGTTGGCCCATAAAATCTCTCTCTAAGATAGCACGTGTGATGGAAAGCCTCCAAAGGCTAATAGGTCAAGCTAGAAGAGTGCCACATCATCCCTGAATCAAGCAATAGAGTGGGGCTTCAAATCCACAACATCACCAAATGTGCCAAACATGCCAAACATTCCATCAAGATGCGATGTCACACCTTCCTTCATGATTCCAAGCATCATTCAAGTGTTGTATTCACCTTCCGAAGTGCAACGTTCATCTTCCAATTACTCCAATGAGTGGGGTGCTACATCCAACCAATGGGATTTCAAGCCCCTATGGAGGTCCAAGTGGCATATTTCCTCCATGAATAGCTTTCATCAAGAAAGGTCCTACGAAGACAAACAAGTATGCCCTCCAAGGTTCCACAAGTCACATGTATCATGCCAAGTAAGCTACATTTAATAAAAGAACCACCCAAACATGTGCATTAAATACCCCCTTTTCAAACTAAACAAATGCTCAAATACCTTATAAAATTTTCCAAATTTAAGTATGGAAGGGTTTTCATGGTGCCCTATTGGGTAGACCAATCCCAAAGTCAAGGAGTTTTTCCCAAGAAGACCCTCTCTAGGCCATGTAGTGAAGATGAGATGGACGAGGGTAAGACCTTTGGGCATGGGGTTCCTGACATGTCAAGGGATTATATTCTCTCATTTATGGGTGCCTTTGTGGAGGGTGTGCTACATCCCTTCGTTTGCGCAACATTTTTCCAAGCCCTTTGTTTTCCTTTCATTGTTTTTATGGCTGAACATTGAGTTCTATGTGCAACGAAAGAAAAAGAGCATTGCAATTCCACTTGAAGTTAGAGGACATTGAGTGCCATATGCATTGGAAATTAAAGGACATCACAATGCATTCCCCCATCAAGCGAGACATTTTATTCATATATATTTTTAAAGGTCCTTTATTTTTTATGGAGAAGCTTTTCATTTCTCTCAGGTGATCTAGGTGGATATTGGTGGCCACCCACCTGTTCCAACTGGCTCATTTTTTTAGTTTTTAGTTCAGCACGTTCTTCTATACTTCTTTGTAATTGTGGGTTCTACACATTCGGGGCTATCTGAAGCCCTACACATCTTCCAGGTGGATACTGGTGACCTCCCACCTAATCCAAATGGTTTATTTTGTATGTTTTCATGTTAGCACATCTTGTTGTACTTATAGGGTCATTTTGGGGCCCTAAATAGTGTTATTTTGGCTCACCACATTCAAACTGTAGACCAAGTCAGAGTTTGGCAGTGCAATGCATAGTTCTCGAAAAGACCTTTCCAATGAGCTATCACGTTCCTAAAATGGAGATCGTATGCAAAATTTACGACCATGGGAAGTTAATGTACTAACTTACTCAAACAGGGCCCACATGACTTTTAGTGTTTCATCTCCTAGTGTTAGGGTTTTAGATGTCTAGGGTTTTGTCATTCCTATTTAACATAAAAAGGCCTTCATAGCCTCATTGTAAGGATCTTCTGGCGAATGAGCATAGCCGTCATATCTCTTCTCATAGATAAAGTTGCCACCACTCTAGAGAGTCTTGCACTCTGTATTTTTACAATCTCTTTACAATTCTTTCATTAATAGAAATCAAGTATTGTTTTATTTATTTGTTTCTGGCAATTTTCATGAGTGTTTCATCGTAATATCTCTTCTTTCATTTCGTTCCAAACATAATCTGGATCAATGGTATCAAAGTTGTCTGCTCTTCATTTATTTTTCTTCGTGCATGTCCCCAACAAGATCTAGGTACAAGAAGTTGGGACTCGAACCAATCGATCCATTGCAATATCGGTCACACTGAGTCCGAAAACAACCCATGGGGCACGAAAAGAAAGATGGTGGAGCAGGAGATCCTATTAAAATGTTGCTTGAGGAATCCCTCGTGCGACAAAGGAACGAAATGATGGACAACTTCGAAAAAGATCCTTCGATGGTTGCCCACAGGAGAAGCATCTTCATAAAGTGGCCATGCAACCCACTTCAAGGTACAGGTAAATTTTTTGTATTCCCATATTTGAAGGTCAGATAGATGCGGATGCCATAGAAAAATGGTTAAATCTATTAGAAGCTTATTTCTCTGTTCAAAAAAATTTCGACGGGGAAAGATCACCTTCGCACTCCTCAAGGCTCTCTCCCATGTGTGGCCAAATAAAAGTACTATCCTATTAATAACTATGAATAATGGTACATGAGATGGACCACACTGTGGCAAAAGAAGAGCCAAACAGTGTCGGAGTTCACGAATATTTTCCATAACTTGTGCACCAAGTTGGGTATCAAAGACTCCGAGCGGAATCTAGTTATAAAATACCGTGGAGCTCTACATAGATACATCCAAACCGAAATGGATTTCCTAAACATCTCATCATTAGGAGTTTCCTATCGATATGTTGTCAAAATCGAGCAGAAATTTAGGCACCAGAACAAATGGGATTTCAGGTCTGCAAATCTTCTACAACCAAAGCATAGTAAGGATGACCCTAACCAACAACCTCTAGGAAACCAGTCCAAGACATAGAATAATAAGGGTAAAGGAAAGACGAAGAATGACACTGGGAAGTGGTGTGACTTCCACAAAATCCCCTAATCCAACTGGATTATTTTGTATGTTTTCATGTCAGCACATCTTGTTGTACTTCCAGGGCCGTTTTGGGGCCCTAAATAATGTTATTTTGGCTCGCCATAGTTAAACTATAGACAAATTCAAAGTTTGATGGTGTAATGCCTAGTTCTCGAAAAGACCTTTCCAATAGGCTATCATGTGCCTAGAACAAAGATTGTATGAAAAAGTTATGACCCCAAGAAGTTAATGTACTAACTTCCCCAAACGGGGCCCACATGACTTTTGGCATTTCATCTCCTAGGGTTAGGTTTTTGGATGTCTAGGGCTTTGGCATTCATGTTTAACATAAAAAGGCCTTCAGAGCCTTATTGTAAGGATCTTCTGGCGAATGAATGTAGTCGCCACATCTATTCTCAGAGATAAAGCTGCGACCATTCTAGAGAGTCTTGCACTCTCTATTTTACAGTCTCTTTATAATTCTTTCATTAATAGAAATCCAGTATTGGTGTATTTCTCTGTTTCTGGAAATTTTCATGAGTGTTTCATCCTAATATATTTGCTTTCATTTCATTCCAAACATAATCTGGATCAATGGTATCAAAGTGGTCTGCTCTTCATTTATTTTTCTTCGTGCATGTCCCCAATAAGATCTGGGTACAATAAGTTGGGACTCCAACCAATCGAGCCATTGTAAGAGCAGTCGCATCGATCCCAAAAAAAACCCATGCGGGATGAAAAAAAAGATGATGGAGTAGGAGATCCTATTAAAATGTTGCTCGAGGAAACCCATGTGCAACAAAGGAACGAAATGATGGAAAAATTCACGCATATCCTTCGACGACTGCCCATAGGAGAAGCATATTCATCAAGCGTCCATGCAACCCCCTTCAAGGTACAGGTAAATTTGATAGTCCCATATTTGAAGGTCATATAGATGCAGATGCCCTATAAAAATGGTTAAATATATTACAAGGTTATTTCTCTATTCAAATTTTTTCCGACAGGGAAAAGATCACCTTCACACTCCTTAAGTCTCTCCACCATGTCAAACATTGGTGGGAAACTTACTGGGAGAAAAGTTCCACAAAGGAATATGGAATATATGGGTTTGAGCCCACTTGGGATTTTTTTGTGGATGCGGTCAAAGAACAATACTATCTTGTTGATAACTATGCAGATCAGTACATGAGATGGACCACACTGCAGAAAGAGAAGATCCAAACAGTGTCGGAGTTCACAAATGATTTCCATTCCTTGCAAACCAAGCTAGGTATCAAAGACTCCGAGTGGAATCTAGTTCTGAAATACCGTGGGGCTCTACATAGGTACATCCAAACCAAAATGGATTTCCTAAACATCTCATCATTAGGAGTTTCCTATCAATATGGTATCAAAATCGAGTAGAAATTTAGGCACCAGAACAAATGGGTATTTGGGTCTACAAATCTTCTACAACCAAAGCATGATAAGGATGACCTTAACCAAAAACCTCTATACAACCAATCCAAGACACATGACAATAAGGGTAAAGGAAAGAAGAAGAATAACACAGGGAAGTGGTGTGACTTCCACAAAATCCCCTGGCACAACACCGATGAATGTCGCTCGAAACAGTCATTGGTGGTCGAGGTCAAAGACACGGAGTCGAACTATGATTCAGAACTTGATCCAAAAAATATTGAAAACAGACAGATCATCGACACAAACCCCACTGCCACTATCGTGACCACAACAATTCAACCAGAAGAATCAGTAGATCCTGAAGTGGGGGAGCACCTCTTCAATTCATAGATTTGGTTGAAGGGGACCCCGTTGCATTTCATTGTTGATAATGGTAGCCAGAAGAACCTCATCTCAGATAACACTGTCAAAGAGTTGGGGTTGTGGACAACACCACACCCGCAACCATACAACATTGGTTGGCTTCACTAGGGATGAGATCTCTGTGTCAGCCAACAATGACGCCTGTCCTATGGCATCCATCTCTTCAAGGATGAGGTAATGTGTGATGTTTCCCCTCTTGATGTATGTGATCTGGTTTTGGTCCAACCATATATGTGGAGATGTCATGATGTATATGATTTTAGACCCCATAGTGTCATTATTACTTTGGGAGGTCATCTCTATAGGATACCAAAGGTAGTTCCGACTACTGCTCCACCAAAAAAGTGCCGCAAGGTAATATCTCATACTACAAAATTCATCCTCTTCACATTATGTTCAAAGGATTCATAGAAGACAGCTACAACCATTGCAGCCTCAACACCTTCTATCCAGAAAAAACAGATTGTTTATTCACCTACAATGGTGCCTACACAATGCCCCATCAAACCCAAAGACAACAGATTGGTGGAGCATATTCAATCCTACTAGCAACAGGCTTGTGATAGTCTTCCACAGACCAAGCATCATAACTTCTCCAACAAAGCACGCAGATCACCAAGATTCAGATTTAGAAAATGCTTTCCCCTCTTCCTTGGGCACTCAACACAATGGGGACCATTGCTTCCTAAAGGGGAAGGATTGATCCAAGCAGATATTGGTGGCCACCCACTTGTTCCAACTGGATCCTTTTATCATTTTTTAGCTCAAAATGTTCTTCTGTACTTCTTTGTAATTGTTGGTTCTACACTTCTGAGGTTGTCTGAAGCCCTACACATATTCCAGGTGGATACTGGTGGCCTCCCACCTAATACAACTGGCTTATTTTGTATGTTTTCATGTCAGCACATCTTGTTGTACTTCCAGGGTCGTTTTGGGGCCCTAAACAGTGTTATTTTGGCTCACCACAGTCAAACTGTAGATTGAGTCAGAGTTTGACGGCATAATGCGTAGTTCTTGAAAAGACCTTTCCAACAGGCTATCACGTGCCTAAAATGGAGATCGTATGAAAACATTACGACCCTGGGAAGTTAATGTACTAACTTACCCAAATAGGGCCCACATGGATTTCGGCGTTTCATCTCATAGGGTTAGGTTTTTGGATGTCTAGGGTTTTGGCATTCCTGTTTAACATAAAACGACCTTCAGAGCCTCATTGTAAGGATATTTTGGTGAATGAGTGTAGTCGTCACATCTCTTCTCAGAGATAAAGACGCCACCATTCTAGCGAGTCTTGCACTCTGTATTTTTATTGTATCTTTACAATTATTTCATTAATAGAAATCAAGTATTATTGTATTTCTCTATTTTTGGCAATTTTCATGAGTGTTTCATCGTAATATCTCTACTTTCATTTCGTTCCAAACATAATATAGATCAATGATATCAGAGTTGTCTTCTCTTCATTTATTTTTCTTCGTGAATGTCCCCAACAAGATCTAGGTACAAGAAGTTGGGACTCGAACCAATTGATCCATTGCAAGATCGTTCGCGTCAAGCCTAATAACAACCCCTGGGGGACGAAAAGAAATATGATGGAGCAGGAGATCCTATTAATATGTTTCTAAAGGAATCTCTCGCGTGACAAAGGAACGGAATTATGGACAACTTCGTGCATATCCTTCGATGGTTGCCCACAGGAGAAGCATCTTCATCAAGCGACCATGCAAACCCCTTCAAGGTACAGGTAAATTTTGATATTCCCATATTTGAAGGTTAGATAGATGCAGATGCCCTAGAAAAATGGTTAAATATATTAGAAGGTTATTTCTTTGTTCAAAAAAATTTCGACACGGAAAATATCACCTTCACACTCCTCAAGGCTCTCCCCCATGTCAAACATTGGTGGGAAACTTACTAGGAGAAAATTTCCACAGAGGAATATGGAATATATGGGGTCGAACCCACTTGGGATTTTTTGTGGATGCAGTTAAAGAACAATCATATCATGTTGATAACTATGAATACCAGTACATGACATGGACCACACTTCGGCAAGAGAAGAGCCAAACAGTTTCGGAGTTCACAAACACTTCTCATACCTTGCGCACCTAGCTGGGTATCAAAGACTCTGAGCGACATCTGGTTCTAAAATACCATGGGGCTCTACATAAGTACATCCAAACCAAAATGTATTTCCTAAACATCTCATCATTAGGAGTTTCCTATAGATATGTTGTCAAAATCAAGCAGAAATTTAGGCACCAGAACAATTGGAAGTTTGGGTCTGCAAATCTACTACAACCAAAGCATGGTAAGAACGGTCCTAACCAAAAACATCTAGACAATGAGTCCAAGACACACGAAAAGAAGGGTAAAGGAAATATGAAGAATGACACTGGGAAGTGGTGTGACTTCCACAAAATCCTCTGGCACAACACCGATGAATGTCACTCGAAACAATCATTGGTGGTCGAGGTCAAAGACACGGAGCCGAACCCTGATTCAAAATCTAATCCAGAAAATATTGAAAATAGATAGATCATTGATGCAGACCCTACTGCCACTGTCGCGACCACAACAATTCAACCAGAAGAATTAGTAGATCCTTAAGAGGGGGAGTGCCTCTTCCATTCATAGATGTGAGTGAAGGGGACCCCATTGCATTTCGTTGTTGATAACGGAAGCCAGAAGAACCTCATCTTAGATAAGGCCATCAAACATTTGGGTTTGTCGACAAAACCACACCCGCATCCATACAACATTGGTTGATTTCACCAAGGACGAGATCTTTGTGTCAGCCAGTAGTGTTGCCTATCCTATGGAATCCAACCCTTCAAGGATGAGGTAATGTGTGATGTTTCCCCTCTTCATGTGTGTGATGTGGTTTTGGGCCAACCATATATGTGGAGACATCATGATGTCTATGATTCTAGACCCCATAGTGTCATTATTACTTTGGGAGGTCATCTCTATAGGATACCAGAGGTAGTTCTGACTACTGCTCCACCAAAAAAGTGTCGCAAGGTAATCTCTCATATTTCAAAATTCATCCTCTTCATAGTCTGTTCAAAGGATGCACAGAAGACTGCTACGAACACTATAGCCTCAACACCTTTTATCCAACAAAAAAATAATGTTTCTTCACTTACAATGGTGCCTACACAATGCCCTGTCAAACCCAAAGACAAGAGATTGGTGGAGCATATTCAACCGTGCTAGCAATAGGCTTGTGACAGTCTTCCATAGACCAAGCATCATAACTTCTCCAACAAAGCACGCAACTCACCAAGATTCAGATTCAAAAAATGATTTCCTCTCTTCCCTGGGCACTCAACGCAACGGAGACCATTGCCTCCTAAGGGGGGAGGATTGATTCAGGCGGATATTGGTGGCCACCTACCTATTCCAACTGGCTCCTTTTTCCAGTTTTTAGTTCAACACATTCGTTTGTACTTCTTTGTAATTGTGGGTTCTACACTTCTAGGGTTGTCTGAAGCCCTACACATATTCAAGGTGGATACTGGTGGCCTCCCACCTAATACAACTGGCTTATTTTGTATGTTTTCATGTCAACGTGTCTTGTTTTACTTATAGGGCCATTTTGGGGCCCTAAACAGTTTTATCTTGGTTCGCCACAGTCAAATTGTAGTGATGTAGGAGCATCACCAACAAAGCATGAGTGGGAGACAGCTCAGCGCACTAGTGCACATTTTGAAGAGATGATTTTGAATTTAAGAAGGCATATCATGCAAATATTCTGAAAAGACTATAATTTAAGAACTTCTTAAATGTTTTGGAGCTAGAGGATCGCATAAGATCCTTGGGGAATATATTTTCTTTTAATGAAGTTGCTTGCAGTACAGATTCGATACGTTTGATCTTAATTGTCTATCTCAAACATTTATTGTAATAAATCCTTAGTAGTTGAATGATTTTACTTTGATAGAATACCACTAAGGTAGCTTTGAGGGAAAGCTCAATGAGCTCATGTTGTATAAATTCATTATTTCCCAGATGAGGTTGTTGGAATTCTAGTTGTTTTGATTTGTTGAGGAGTATTGCAACCGAATCTAAGTTGTGGAGTTGATAAAGATCATTGTATAAGTTCATGTAGATATCATTTGAATGAATATAACAGAGGAGTGTTGTCCCAAACGTGTGGTGTTGTTGTCATTTTGTCTATCTGAATGAATGAATGGTAGGCTTTATGTTTAATTGCAATTCTCTATTATTTCTTGTTCTTATGTTATGAATGCATTTACATGGTTGAATGTATGAATCTATGAGGATTTAGATAAGTTTCAGTTAATTCTCTTCTACAAGCCTGTGCAAGGAGTTCATAGTGTCCACAAGGTGTGCATTCACAAATTTTGTTTCGAATCATAAGCTCAGAAGAGATAACATGAAACTTTTGTATGCAAGGAGTGCATAAGTGTATGCAAGGTGTGCATTGACAGAGTCTGTTTTGACTCAGAAATTCAAGAGGGATAGTTTGAAAGTGTTTGTAGATAAATACGTTCTTAGAGTCGTATTGTTCAGGAGGAATAATTGAGCATTTGAGAACTGCTACAAGGAGTCCACAGTCACCCTTCAAGAATCAATTTGAAGGAAGTTTGTCGCAAGGTGTGTGCAAGATCGATACTTGGTTAAGTATCGAAGGAATTATTCTGAGAAGTTTAGAGTGTTGAGGGGGAATAAGCCCAAGGGAGATAACTTGGATTTTTTTATGCAAAGAGTGCATACGATCCGCAAGGAATGCATGACAGATTATTTTGACTCAAGATCTCGGGAGTATCATAAGTTGTTTGCAAAAGGACGTGAAGAACTATCGCAAGGCGTGCGCAGTCGTCCACAAAGAAGCCAAGTTGTGGAGGAAAACTTGTTGCAAGGTGTGCACAGGGTAAAATTCGACTAATTGTCAAGGAGGTGTTCTAAGAAGCAAAGGTTCGAGGGAGAACAAGCTCAGAAAAGATAGCGGTGAGAATCCTTCAATAGAGTGGAGTCCTTTGAATATTCTCCAATTAAACGAGCAAGATCTATTCATGAGGGATCAGAATCATTCTAGACCGTTAGATCTAGGAAAGTTGCACGGAGGATAGCTGTAAAGGTATTTCAGCACTTCGTGGTTCATAGTGTTTTAAAGTGTTGTAAGAGTGGTGTTCATTGAAGTCGTGAAGTCACAAAGTGATCCTAGCTGTTAGGTACGGGGATGATACGTGGTAACGGATTGGAGAGTTTGGGGGGTGGAGTTTTGGATTTTGCGTGGAGCTAGCACAATATTCGTGAAGTCACGAAGGCCGAATTAGAGTTGGACCATCAGATCTAGGTGGACACGCAGAAGAGATCCACGTATTTTGGTAGAAATTGCTTCGGTAGGAGACAAGGGCAGAGGTCGTAAAATCGTCAAAGCTGAAGTTACGAAGGGATTTGACCCACGGTCTCAGCCCGTGGTCATATTGGAGAAGGAGTCT
Organism: Picea sitchensis; assembly: GCA_010110895.2. Lineage (NCBI taxonomy): Eukaryota > Viridiplantae > Streptophyta > Pinopsida > Pinales > Pinaceae > Picea > Picea sitchensis. The sequence continues at coordinate 54,258 of SNQJ01S0016741.1, forward strand.
AGCACATGAGCTAGTACTCGCAAATTGGTGTTTCCATAAGCGTCATAAATTAGGGTTGCAGGTAATTTGAACCTGCAACTAACATCAAAGGGACCTGTGTGTTATTTTTTTGTGTCTATTTAAGGCCCTAAGAACCGATTCGGTTCTTTATTTTGAAGATCCTTGACTGGGAGGTCGTAGAATCTCAAGGAGGGAAGGGGGGGGTGCATCAAGTGGTATCAGAGAACATAATTGATTTCTTTAGGAAAGAAGAGGTAGCCTAATATCATCAAGAGGTATCAGATACATTAGGTAATAGTTGTGTGAATAAAGTTCAGCAAAATGTCGCCTAGAAGACGTGCAAAGCTGCCTGTAGAAAATCAAGCTATGGAAAGGGAGACGCGAGAACTTTGTGCAAGGTTGTATGCTATGGAGACAACACAGAGGAGAGCACCTAATGTTGGATATTCCAGTGATGCAGAGAAGAAAGAATTGGAAGTTGAAGAAGTTATAGTAGAGGATGTTGCAAAAGAATGCTTGTTGAAAGCGGTTGTCAAGTTAGGAGCTAGAGCGAAGATAGACATCCCAATGTATGAAGTCAATTTAGATGTTGAGGAATTGCTTGATTGGATACTAGCAATGGAAAAGTACTTCGAATATGAGGACATCGATGAGGAGAAGAAGGTAAAGAATGATGTCACCAAATTAAAAGGACATGCAGCATTGTGGTGCGATGAACTTCAGGCTAACAAAAGATGAAAAGGAAAGAAAAATATCAAGAGCTGGGATAGAATGGTAGCCAAGTTGAAGGCTAAATTCATACCCAAGGATTACTAGATAAATCTGTTCAGAAATTTGCAGAACCTGAGGCAAAAATGAATAAATGTGAAAGAGTACACAGAATATTTCTACAAACTAAACATCATGGTTAGAAAGAGAGAAAAATATGATGAAAAGGTTGTAAGGTATATTAATGGTCTAGGATATGAAATACAGGATGAAATCAGCATTATGATAGTGAGAACAGTGGAGGATGCTTATCAGATTGAGTTGAGGGCAGAAGAGAAGTTGTCCAGAAAGTAAACCCAGCGAAGCAGAGGAAGAAGGTTGAAGAGAGGCAAGGGAATTGTCCATGATAAGGCACAGAAGCCCAAAGTTGAGACGCAAAATCCACATAGTCACTCGGAAAGAGGAGGAATTTCCTGAGGGAGACAGTATGGTGGAAGAAACTCTTTTACTCAAGGAAGAGGAAGAGGCAGAGGAGGAGAAGTGAAGTGTTATGTATATGGAAAGACAGGACACATGTCTTGGGAATGCCCTGAGAGAAATAAAGAAGGAGGAGATGAAGCTCACATTTCGGAAGCTCATAAGCAGAATGTTGAAGCAGAAGGTGCGGAAGATGGGAGATCCTTGATGATGAATAAATTTCTCTTGAAACAAGAGCCAGAGGTTGAAAAATCAGTGCAGAGGAACAGTTTGTTCAGAATTACTTGCAAGACTAAAGAAAGAGTATGCAAGGTGATAATTGACAGTGGGAGCACTGATAACTTAGAATCCATAGAGATGGTGGAGAAATTGGAGTTGGAGACAACTGCACATCCAACTGTGTATAAGGTCTTATGGTTGCAGAAAGGTCACTAGGTAACAGTGACTAAACAATGCCTAGTTGAATTTAAGATAGGAGGATATAGAGATGAGATTTTGTGTGATGTGATTCCCATGGATGTATGCCATGTTTTGTTGGGAAGACCATGGCAGTATGACAGTAATGTCATTCATGATGGGAGAAAAAATACCTATACTTTGGAGAAGAATGGTAGAACACATATGTTGTTGCCAATAGAGGAGAAGAAAGTAAAGGAAGAAGCCAACACAAGCATACTTCTCATGAGTGGGAAGGAACTCTTGAGTGAAGTTAAGAAGGAACAGGAGATGCAATTTTTCGTGGTGAGGAAACCAAGGGTTATACTTACAAGTAATTCTATGGATGATCTGCCTAAAGAAATTTAGGAGATATTAGACAATTTTGTTGACATAGTAGTGGATGAGTTTCCAAGCTCACTGCCACCTATAAGGAGTATTATCCATCACATTTATCTAATACCAGGATCAATTATGTCGAATAAATCAACATACAGATTGACACCTCGGGAGAATGAGGAGGTAAAGAGACAAGTCCAAGATTTGATGGACAAAGGGTTAGTCAGAGAGACATGACGCAGACCCCCCTACCTCGGCAGGGTTCGCTGACCTCCCGGTCAAGGATCATTCAAATTCTCTAAGCTGGATTAGCTCTTCTATTCCCTGTTGGAATCCCACAAACAAATCTATGGGTCCTTGTGAAACTCAGTCTGCACGAACAAGCATCGGGAAAGAGCTTCCCCCACGCGACCACCTTATATGAACACAAGCCTAACTAAAAGGAGTTTCATGATTCAGATGTTGATTATTCACATATGATTCAACCCTCACTCTCCTAACTCTCGATCTCTCGAACTCCAAGCTCTGTTGCTTCAGATCAATAGTCCAAAATCCTTGTGATCCGACGGCCCTTCTCTCCCTTTCGCATATCAGGACTTTGCATATCGTGAAGTCGAAGGATTACTCACCTCTCTTCTATTCTTCCTCAGCTAATCTTATCTGCCTCTTCTAAAACTGATGAATCTAGATACAAAGATATTTTTACCAAAAGGGGCTCCTCGAGCTCTTCCCTCCAAGATACCTACTCTCACTAATTTACATTGAATTACATTCAATGTTTATCTAGTCTGGATCGGATCTAGATCTTATCATCCTGTCAACCATTAAAGCCAACTCTATCTACAGCCTATACAAAGGAAACGATTTGGCTCTTCCATCCTTACAAACATTTAATTCCATTTTGAAATTTGAAATTGTGCGCTTTGATATGATGTCTAGCTGGCGCATTGCTGGGGTGGAGAGATGCTTCTGCATCATACTGCACTGCTGCGAAAAATTCATGAGCTCCTGCGCATGAGATTCCCAGATCTATTGAAATCTACTTGGATACAAAAATATCTTCTAGAGCTGTCCACCTGCTCCACTGCTTTGTCGTTAGTGTTGCTCCTTCCATGCTGCTCTCCCAGGCTTCCTTCTACTCAGCTTCTGCTCATTGACAGATTCTTGCGCTGACCTCAACATCAACCTCCTTATTTATTCAATCACCTCTTCTAGCTACTCCAATGTCTGGCACTCTGGAAGTCTTCTCTATTGCACTTCCTCCTCGGCAATGGGTAGATCAAATCGATCCCCCCTGCTATATTCATCTCATGTGGCACTAACTGGCCACCCTGCTACATACTCCTCTTCTGCAATCTCATCACTGAGTTGTTTCTCAACTTCTCCTTCTGACATATTTGCTTCTTCCAGTTCTCTTGCTGGCATATTTCCAACTTCATCCAGCTACTCCCAAGACTGGAATTTTTATTCATCTTTTGCTACAGGCCTTGGTGCTGCAGTCATCATCTATTCAACTTCCTGGCCAAAATTTTTGAGCAATTCTGTCAAATTCCCTTCTCCCAAAATATGCATGAATGTCTTCTCATGGAATTCATCTACTGGTTTTGAATTTTTCAACCAATCCTCTAGCATTTCTAACTCCTTCTCCCATGCAGTGAGCACCTTATCTGCATGCTCTTGTTCTGCTGGGGAAGATTCTGATGTCTTCTCCATTTCTTCTTCCTTTATTACAGTCATTGTTGGTTTTCCTTCTTATGTTGTTGTATATACAACACATTCTCTGGCCTCAACAGGGTTGTTTGGTAAGAATATCTGAATTCCCCCAATGACCAGAACATTCCTCTGACCTTCCTCCATGAGCTCTCCTTGCTAATACGAACTCTCAGCTGAGTTCATCTTCTCTCCCTTGCCCACTTGGAAAATTAGGATTTATTCCCTACCCTCCTAGCAGTCTATGAGATCCTCCTATGATCCCATCTCATTGCCCACCTGGCAATCTGAACTTTCTTCACTGCCCACCTGACATTTTATGAGATCTTTGCTTGATCTCTTCTCCTCATCACCACTGAGACTCTTCCCAGCTTCTGGTTCACAGATATGAACCATCTCCTCTTCACCTCTGAGGCTTTAAACATACCTCATCCATACTCTCAAAATACTTTGTTGTCCTTTGGCCAACAATTCCTTAACTGGCCACTTCACCTTCTTCTTCATGGGCCACTCGTACACCCAATGCACCTTTGCATCTTGCTACATTTTAAATGCAAGATTATCTATTCATTATCTTATCTCGATGAACTCTTGGTCCATCTCATACTTTATTTTCTACTGGCGGTCTTTGTCTTGACCACTCCTTTGGCCTTCAATAGCCATCTTCTTCCTCTTTCTCCACCTACTCTCCTAGTAAGTCTATTGTTTACTCTGCAATCGAGAGCATTCCCAGCTTCTCCTTTTTCATTTTCCTACGATATGAAAATAAATTATGTGCTTTGATACCACATGACGCAGACCCCCCTATCTCGGTAGGGTCCGTTGACCTCCCGGTAAAGGATCGTTCAAATTCTCTGAGCTAGATTATCTCTTCTATTCCCTGTTGGAATCCCACGAACAAATCCACAGGTCCTTGTGAAAATCGGCCTACACGAACAAGCACTAGGAACGAGCTTCCCCCACGTGACCACCTATTGTGACCACAAGCCTAACTAAAAGGTGTTTCATGCTTCAGATGTCGAGTATTCACATATGAGTCAACCCTAACTCTCTTGACTCATGATCTCTTAAACTCCGAGCTCCATTGTGTCATATCAACGGTCCACAATCCTCGTGATCCAACGTTCATGCTCTCCCTTTCTCATATCGGGACTTTGTGTATCACGAAGTCAGAGGATTGCTCACCTCTCTTTTATTCTTCCTATCTCTTCTTCCTCAGCTAATCTTATCTGCCTCTTCTAAAACTGATGAATCTAGATACAAAGATATTTTTACCAAAAGGGGCTCCTCGATCTCTTCCCTCCAAGATACCTACTCTCATTAATTTACATTGAATTGCATTCAATGGTTGTCTAGTCCGGATCAGATCTAGATATTATCATCCTGTCAACCATTAAAGGAGACTTTATCTACATCCTGTACAAAGGCAATGATTTGGCTCTTCCATCCTTACAAACATTTAATTGCATTTTTGAAATTTGAAATTGCACGCTTTGATGTGTTGTATAGTTGACGCATTGTTGGGGTGGAGCGATGCTCCTGCATCAGCTTGAGTCCATGCACAATACCAATTGTGTTAAGTCCGAAGAAGGATGGAGGATGGAGAATGTGTACAGACTCAAGATCCATAAACAAGATCACCATCAGGTACAGATTTCCTTTACCGAGGATGGATGACTTAATGGATTGTTTGAGTGGGGAAAATTATTTCTCAAAGATAGATTTGAAGAGAGGATATCACCAGATAAGAATGAGAGAGGGTTATGAGTGGAAAACAACCTTCAAAACAAACAAAGGGTTGTACGAGTGGCTTGTTATGTCGTTTGTCTTAACAAATGCCCCAAGTACTTTGATGAGTTTGATGAATGAGGTATTGAAATACTTCATTGGTAAGTTTGTGATTGTATATATGGATCATATACTAGTCTTCAGTAAGACTAAAGAAGAGCATTTGAGACATCTGACATTAGTGATGAGAAGATTGCAGTGGGAGAAGTTGATAAATCTAAAGAAATCCTCTTTTATGAAGACTGAACTCATTTACCTGGGTTTTGTGATCTCTTCAAATGAATTTAAGATGGATCCAGAGAAGGTGAGAGCAATCAAAGAATAGTCATCGCCAGGAAGCATATTCGAGGTGAGAATCTTCCATGGATTAGCAAGTTTCTATAGGAAGTTCATTAGAAATTTTAGTGGCATTTGTACACCGATGATGGATACGGTGAAGAAGAGACACAAGTATTTTAAGTGGACAGAAGAAGTCGAGAAAAGATTCAATATATTGAAGGAGAAGATAACAGAACGACCGATTCTGGTCTTTCCAGATTTCGGGAAGACATTTCAAGTAAGTTGTGTTGTGAGTGGAGTTGCAGTTGGATCAATCTTGAGCAAAGATAATAGGCATGCTTCATATTTCAGTGAGAATTTGAATGACACTAAGAGAAATTACTCCACATATGAGAAAGAATTTTATGTTATAATTCAAGCCTTGAAGAAATGGAGGCACTATCTTGTTCCAAAGGAATTTGTTTTGTATAGCGATGATCAAGCTTTACAATTCATAACCAGACAGGAGAAGTTAAACCAGAGACATGCTAAGTGGATAGAGTTTATGCAAAATTTCACTTTTTTCATTAAACATATTTCTGGTAATGCTAACAAAGTTGTTGATGGATTGAGCAGGAGATGTCTAATTCTACATGAATTTCAATTGAAAACCTTAGGTTTTGAACACCTTAAGGAGATGTATTGTGATGATCCAGATTTTAAAGAGGCATATGAAGCATGTGCAAATCCTGTTCTCAAAGACATAAGTCAGTGGACAGAGTATATGATTCAAGATGGATTTTTGTTTAAAGGTTGTTAGTTGTGCATGTTGAAATGCTCGATGAGAGAAAATCTGTTGAAGGAAAAACATAGTGGAGGTCTAGAAGGACATTTTGGCCATGACAAGACATTTGCAAAGTTGAACAGTTCATACTATTGGCCAGGTATGAGGGAAGAAGTAAAGAAGTTTGTGAAAAGATGTAAGATTTTCCAGTATGCAAAAGGGAAGAGACAGAATGCTGGATTGTATCAACCAATGCCTATTCCAGAAAGGCCTTGGGATGCAATAAGCATGGATTTTGTGTTTGGATTGCCAAGGACACAAAGGGGAAGTGATTCCATATTTGTGGTAGTTGATATATTCTCAAATATGGCACACTTTATCCCATGCCAAAAGAATAATGATGCAACACACATTGCAATTTTTTTTTTTAAGGAAGTTGTGAGACTTCATGGGTTTCCTAAGAGTATTGTCTCAGACAGGGACACTAAGTTTGTTGGTCATTTCTAGAGGACATTATGGAAGAATTTGGGGACATAACTATATTTTAGTTCATCATATCATCCTCAAATGGATGGATAGATTGAGGTGGTGAATCGAAGCTTAGGAAATTCGCTGAGGAGTCTGGTCACTAAACATCATAGTCAGTGGGATCAAATTCTGTCAGAAGCAGAGTTTGTATATAATGACTCACCAAACAGAAGTACCAGAAAGAGCCCATTTCAGATAGTATATGGGATGAATCCAAGAGGAGTATCAGAGTTGAGAGATCTGGAGTAGAAGACTTTGCCGCAGAAATGAAAAAGCTTCATAATCAGATCAAGGAGTAGTTGCAGAATAGCAGCAGAGAATACAAATGCAGAGTAGATCAGCATAGGAGAAAACTTCAATTTGAAGTGGGAGATCAATTTCTAGCACATCTCAGGAAGGAAAGGTTCCCAAGGGGAATATACAACAAACTGAAGCTAAAGAAGATAGGACCGTGCAAGATCCTAAGGAAATTTGATGAAAATTCTTATGAGATAGAGCTGCCAGAAGATGTGGGTATATCACCCATATTCAATGTTTAAGACATGTATCCTTACAGGGAAGATGATAAAGGATTAGAAGATCAGAAGTAAATCCAGTGGGAGAAGGAGATTCATGTAGCAGAAAGGCCACAGAGGAAGAAGATCGTAAATCAGAGGATTTGTAAGAAGACCTGGAGGAAGACTTATTTTGAGTATTTGGTAAAGTGGAAAGGACACCCAATAGAATATGTTAGTTGGGTAAATGAAGCAGATATTCAAAAGAATAGAAATTCAGTTCAGGATCTCATGGACAGGAGTCCATGAATTTTTAGCCAAAGGAGTATGATGCAAGAGCATCACCAGAAAAGCATGAGTGGGAGACAGCTCAGTGCACTAACGTGCATTTTGAAGAGATGATTTTGAATTTAAGAAGGCATATCACGCAAATATTTTGAAAAGACACTAATTTAAGAACTTCTTAAATGTTTTGGAGCTGGACGATCACATAAGATCGTTGGGGAATTTATTTTCTTTTGATGAAGTCGCTTGCAATATAGATTCAATGTGTTTGATCTTATATGTCTGTCTCAAAAATTTATTGTAATAAATCCTTAGTAGTTGAATGCTTTTACTTCGATAGGATAGCACTAAGGTAGCTTGGAGGGAAATCTCAATGAGCTCGTGTTGTATAAATAAAATGCATTGTTGCCCACATGAGGTTGTTGGCATTCTAGTTGTTGATAGTTGTTGCAATTTGTTGAGGAGTATTGCAACCGAATCTAAGCTCTGGAGCTGCTAAAGAGAATTGTATAAGTCCATGTACATATTATTTGAATGAAAATAATAGAGGAGTGTTGTCCCAAATATGTGGTTTTTTTGTTGTTGTGTCTATTTGAATGAATGAATGGTAGGATTTATGTTTAATTGCAATTCTCCGTTATTTCTTGCTCTTATGTTATGAATTCATTTACATGGTTGAATGTATGAATCTGTGAGGATTTAGATCAGTTTCAATTTTTTATCTTCTATGATCCTGTACAAGGAGCGCATAGTGTCCGCAAGGTATGCGTTGACAGAGTCTGTTTCGACTTGGAAGCTCAGAAGAGATAATATGAAACTTTTGTATGCAAGGAGTGAATAAGTGTCCACAAGGTGTGCATTGACAGAATCTGTTTTGACTCAGAAATTCAAGAGGGATAGTTTGAAAGTGCGTGTAGACATAAACGTGCTCAAAGTCGTATTGTTCAGGAGGAACAATTGAGAATTTGAGAACTGTTACAAGGATTGCACAGTCACCCTTCAAGAATCAAGTTGAAGGAAGTTTGTTGCAAGGTGTGCGCAAGGTCGATACTTTGTTAAGTATCGAAGGAATCATTTTGAGAAGTTCAGAGTGTCGAGGGGGAACAAGCGCAAGGGAGATAACTTGGAGTTTTGTATGCAGAGAGTGCATATCATCCGCAAGGAATACGTGACAAAGTCTTTTGACTCAGGAGCTCGGGAGTAGCATAAGTTGTTTTCATAAGGACGTGAAGGACTTTCGCAAGGAGTGCGCAGTCATCCACAAAGAAGCCAAGTTGTGGAGGAAAACCTGTTGCAAGGTGTGCACAAGGTAAAATTTGATTAAGTGTCAAGGAGGTGTTCTAAGAAGCAAAGGTTCGAGGGAGAACAAGCTCAGAAGAGATAGCAGTGAGAATCCTTCAATAGAGTGGAGTCCTTTGAAGATTCTCCAATTCAACGAGCAAGATTCGTTCAGGAGGGAGCGGAATCATTCCAGACCATCAGATTTGGGAGAGTTGCATGGAGGATAGCCGTAAAGGTCTTTTGGCACTTCGTGGTTCAGATTGTTTTAAAGTGTTGTAAGAGCGGAGGTCGTCAATGTCACGAAGTGATCCTAGCCGTTGGCTGCGGGGAGGACACATGGCAGTGGATTGGAGAGTTCAGGAGGTGGAGTTTCAGAGTTTGCGTGGAGATAGTGCAATCTTTGCAAAGTCGTGAAGTTCGAATTAGAGATGGACCGTCGGATCCAAGTGGAAATGCGACAGAGATCCGTGTATTTTGGTAGAAAGTTCCTCGGAAGGAGACAAGGGAGGAGGTTGTAAAATCTCTGAAGTTGAAGTTACGAAGGGAGTTGGCCCACGATCTCAACCCGTGGTCATATTGGAGAAGGAGTCTAGCACGGGAGCTAGTACTCGCAAATTGGTGTTGCCAGAAGCGCCAGAAAGTAGGGTTGCAGGTAATTTGAACCTGCAAGTAACATCAAAGGGACTTATGTGTTATTTTTTTGGGTCTATTGAAGGCCTGAAGAGCCGATTCAGTTCGTTATTTTGAAGATCCTTTATCGGGAGGTCGCAGAATTCCCAGGAGGGGATGGGGGGATGCATCATATAGACTGAGTCAGATTTTGACAATGCAATGCATAGTTCTCGAAAAGACCTTTACAACGGGTTATCACGTGCCTAAAACAGATATCTTATGCAAAAGTTACGACCCAGGGAAGTTAATGTACTAACTTACCCAAACGGGGCCCACATGACTTTTGGTGTTTCATCTCCTAGGGTTAGTTTTTTGGATGTCTAGGGTTTTGGCATTCCTGTTTAACACAAAAAGGCCTTCAAAGCCTCATTATAAGGATCTTCTGGCGAATGAGCATAGCCGTCACATCTCTTCTCAGAGATAAAGCTGCCACCATTCTAGCAAGTCTTGCACTCTGTATTTTTACAGTCTCTTTACAATTATTTCATTAATAGAAATAAAGTATTGTTGTATTTCTCTATTTCTGGAAATTTTCATGAGTGTTTCATCGTAATACCTCTGCTTTCATCGTAATACCTATGATGTTTATAGTGATAGCTACAACACCTTTGGGCCTTGTTGATCTTAAAATTATCTAAGTTACAAATATCTCTCTTGTGTATCATACCTCAAACTTAGTCAAATTCTCATCCATGGCAGGTTGATGACTTTTACCTTGACTTTTGTTTTCCTCAAAATATACCGTCGCACACAACTTGTACCAACACTTAGCCATATTTTTGTATTCTTTGTGGACCAGTGGGTCCACAGGCCTGCATCACTTCTCTAATTGTAATCACAATTTTGTTTGTCTGCTTTTGGTACTTAGTTGTTTTCTTGAGATTTTACTTATCTTTTCAATGTTCCATATTTAGTCTTTTAAGTTCAACCGTGGAAGTGCAGTTTGTCACACTACTTCGAAAAGTTCTTTCTCATCCATCCATCTGTCCACCATCCTACACTTAGTCATATTTCAAAGCATCCCATGAAACTGTGGAAGCGAACATCTTTCATTCAATTATTTGTATACATTCATTTTCTCCGCTCTGCCACAAATCCTCATTCCTTGTCACATTCACCGAGAAATATTTAATTCAAATCTTAAGTGAAACGAAAAATGGTTAAGTAATAAAGCATTGTTATTAATGGCATTTTTCGAAATAAGAGCTTCAGTGGTTAACACAAATAAATAATTATTTTACTATTTCAGAAATAGTGTGCATGCTTTGTCAACTCTTAAGAAAAATGGAGAGAAGAAGAGAAAGATTTTGTGGAGACACACTGAATACATTTGCACGAGAAGACCTGAAATACCATTGTTCAAGAGCATATAGATACTATTCTACATTATCGCCTGAAGAAAGGGATGTTGATGATATCTAGATATCAAGGATCGCAGAGGCATGATGTGTTCCAGAGGTCTTTAATGTAAATGAATTGGTAATATGGTGCACAAACAACTATGAGAAATACAAAAGAATTATCAAATTGAATGGACAGTCTTCAATATTTCTGGCACCATAAGTTTTTATAAAAATGCTCAGGTTACTAGAGCCGACAACAACTTTCAAGGTTGATGAAACCAAAAATTTTATCAGGGATAAAAACGGTAGTAAGGATTTACTGTCTCTATGTCTCTAAGACCCGACCACAATGTCATAGGATTAATGAGTGATACAAGTTAGTCAATTGAATAAACCTTCTAAATAAATGTATTGGCTTCTTGCTAGGGTACTTGGACAAGAGTCAATTACTACTATCCCTCGTTTAGCCCTCTACATTTATATTATTTTATTCAACTAAAGAGAATTTTCGACTGGTCTAAAATTATATTTTCTGAGATATCATTTCAACTATCAAATTTCAAGAAAGATAAGAAATTATATATGTCTACATATTTGGTCTTCGCTATCATATGTTTTCATGCATTTCAAGGATTTCATTTTTCAAGATAAGTTGATTGCAAGACGAGCCTAGTTCACACTTTGTATCCTGCTTTGTGGAAGCAGAAATTGATGTATCACTTTTATGAAGTTTATGATTCTTTTATGTCTTCTTTCAAAAAACTAATGTTCGAAAATAATACTTCAAGATTTTTATTGGAGGCAACGACATTCTTAGATAAAAGGGGAAATTTTGAATCAAATGAACAATACAGTATAATCAGAGTTTATTGCTCTAAAGAAGCCCCAATCTATCTTTCTTTTTATTTACCAGATAAGATATTCATGGTATAAGTCTGTAGACAACACATATTTTGGGCTAATTTATTTTATCAAAGGAAGAAAAGGAAATACATTTCATTGTCATGGAAATTTGGCAAGATTTCAATGAAAAATGCTTCAAATATTGATGAATTTTCAACCCAATTTGATCAATATAATCTTAAATTGGCAAATCAAGTGAAGGGGTTTGACCCCCGAGATTATTTTATGAATCATATGATCTATATAGGTTTCATCGTGTCATACATAAATACTTGCATATATGGAGAAGAAGAAAATGATGACAATAACTCTGAATAAGTGTTAATTGTAGATCTTGAGACTATTATCAGTACAAATGAAGCACATCATCAACATGGAAGGGTTATTAGTGAAAAGAATACAAAGTATCAAATTTCTTCTCAGAGAAGTGGCACATCCAAGTAGAATCCCCAAAGTGTCTTGCAAGATAAAAAAAAATAAAAAAATCTCTAATTGAGAATTCAAGTGATGGAGATGATCCTCATCATCCCAAAAATAATATTGAAAAACCCCAAAAATTACCAATAACTAATAAGAGGAAAAGGAAAAACAATCAACAGGAAGTGGAAGAAGTCATACCTTATGAGGACGCTCTTCTTGAATACATGGAGCTGGATGTAAACATCAAGGATATAGATTTTCCAAATGATAAGCAGAGGATTCAACATAATAGAGAAGTAGTAGGAGAACGGGTGACTCAAGAGCATGTCTTTTATGAATAAGAGTCCTTGACCCTCCATAGTGCATTATTTTATAAATATTTAAACAATCTAGTCTTTGAACGAGTAAATTCAAAAGGAATAAGATCCCAAGGGAAAGACACGGATCTAGGTTTGAATGGATTCCCAGCATCAAGAATGGTCTGAATGCATAAAGCTATCAGGGACACCTTGGAAGTATCAGTTGATGGATTGGAAGTCGAAAATGAAAGGATCAAAGAAAGAATTAAATAATTGGAATGTGCTTTGATGCCACCTCATATCTTTGTAAGTCCAATTACTTCTATTCAATATGGGAGAAACCCCAACAAAACACTCAAGATGACGTTGAAAGGAACATCGATTTTGTTGGTTTCAATCAGACGGTTTGTCAGACAAAATATTAAAAAAATAATGTCCCTTATCTTAGAGGCATGGGATGTACGGAATAATATTGTTTCTTTTGGTTCTAAATTAAGCATTTTAAGAGAATATCTCCATGTAGACTTTAATAATAAAGAAGGTTTCTACAAAGATGTTGTAATCACATTTATTTTAAAAGTTTCTGGTATGACTGAGCTGAAAAGAAAGAACAAGACTTTCCTTCCCCAACTCGAATAAAACAGTTGAAATCTTGTTGGATAAAAAAGATAAATGCGTTGAAAGAAATAGCGGATGATCCTGACACTTTGGTTGTCAAAAAGGAAGCTTTGTTTCACATACTAACTAAAATAGACTTGGTAGGAACTACAGGGGAGGTCCAAGACCCCAAGTTAATTTTAAATTCTATTTTTATGAAAAAGAAACAATTTGAGGAACACGTGGAAATATTAATGAGCCTATCAGTTGAAAAATTTAATAGTATGATTGAGTACACCGAAAATGAAATTGAAAGTTGGTTGGTAAATTATGTCAATAAAAATGAATATATTGAATATACACTCCATCAACTTTAATTTGAATTAAGAGAGTTAGAGGGAAAAATATCTGATATAAAAGTTAGACAATAGATAAATGTTGCACCAATGAAAGAATATTTTGAAAATTGGCTAAAACAAGCCCTAATCAAGATAACCGAAGAAGATAAGTTAGAGGCAGTTGGTACTGTTGTGAAACCATAGCAAGAGATGATATAAGAGGAACACTAGCAAGAAAATGAAAGAGAGAGATTCCATCACAGTAATTCCAAATTGATCGCATCCCTCTTCCATTTCTTTTCACTTTCAGAATTCATCCGTTATATTTTATCTATCCAAAGAAGAATATAACTGACTTCTAATCACTCCCTTTTGTCTTTTTTTTCAGGTCTTTCTATGTTTCTTCTTTTTTCCTACTCATTTCCTTTCTTATTGTTCATATTATGGTCCATAAGAGCCCCATCCTAGTCCATCTCTTGGACAAATGCTTTTATTTTCATAAGACTATTAAAGACTATATCATTTTTTTTAAATCTCAAAGAACTACTTCGGGGTTCATTTTAATTGTATCTTTGAACTCTGAGCATTTGAGTATAAGATATTTGAAATTGACCAATCAAATCCTATTTCTTTATTTTAATGAAAAAAATATTTTAAATTTCTCTCATATGTGAGCCATTTGTCTTTTCCTTTAATGTGATAAAAAATATTCAAAATTGTGATGGATGTGAGATTCATGTTATATTTTATGTAGTTGTTTTTCTTGTATCATATTTATGCAAATATATTATCTTATGAGTGAAGGCTCCTGGTCCATTTCTCAGGAATTCTTGATGCATGTATATTATTTTCAATATTTTCATTTATCTGAATGATAAAGATTTGGAGTTTTATATTTATCACTCTCCTATTTTAATATTGTTATCTCAAGATATTCAAAGATAAATCTTTAAAGAATACATAGGAGTACCACCTCTATAAAAACAAAGGGGGATTTTATCCTCCTAAGGTTTATATTTCAATCTTAACCGATTCAAACATCAATAGACCTTTAGCCCCTTCTTCCCATGAAATGAGGTACAATCCCTTCTTGGGGTCAGCAAGCCTGAAAACCTAAAAGATGAGTAAACTGAGGGGAAGAGGTGTGAAAAGTGGTAAGTATGTGTGGGAATGGCATGATGACCCTTTCAAGGAGACCACTCAATAGAAACTTGTTTCCCTAGGGTGACCCACTCACTAGGAAACCAAGTCAACCACCAAGGTGAAGTAAGGAAAAAGGTATAATTTCCAAGCAAACGTTCCATAATCAAGAAAGGACCCTTTGCAACATGATCAAATGATTAAATTATTAGAGGGACACTTACCATGAGACTTGACTTGTTACCTCATGAAGCAAGACCAAATGTCCTTTTTGGACTAGGCTGGTGTGGCAGACGTTGTTATGTTGTTGACAATGAATGGTGATGTGCGGTGGATAGGAGGGTCTTTGTCTACTCAATTTGGGATTAGTTGGCCATATGGTTCTCATCACTCCATTTCTTCTACATGTGGGCCTCGATACATCATATCCTTAGTTACCCCTAGGCTGGGGGGTAACAACTGGCTCCTACATCGGGACATGTACTCGTCGTAGAGCGCATGAGAACCTCAACATATTCTAGTATGACCTGCACCTACACATACTCAAGAAAGATATTAGAGAATCTAGGGGTGGCTAACTCACTCCTTATTCATATAAGAAAAACTTCAAAAGCTCAAAATTTACAACTATGAGATTTCTTAGAAGAAGAAAAAAAAAAAAAAAAAAAATCATTTTTCAAAAATTTGTAACTAACATGTAATGATTTAAGCAAATTTGTATCACGAAAACTATGTAAAACTGCAAGAAAATCAATATGTAAAGACAAGCATATAAATGAATGCAACTAACCTATAATGAACACACAAATGCAATGAATGAAATCAAATGACCTACCTACTTACCTGGGGCCCGAGGCCCGTAAAATTCAAACCCCAAAGATATCAGGTGAAATCATACAACCAATGCAACCAATCGATCATCTCATCAAGGTATTTCCCCCTATGCTTAATTATAAAAAATATCAAGGACAAGCTAAGGACATAACAATCATGAATATGAATAAGTATATAATCAATCATAGAAAGCAACTAATGGAGGAGGGTGGGAGGGAGAAAATCCCGCTGGAAAGAATAGTCACAAAATTGATCCACCCATCTCTAAATAGGGATACCACATATAGATGATGGCTCATGTTCTTCCGCATTCACCTAATCGTTTCTTATTGAATACTAAGAGGAGATAGGAAATCCAAAGAAGACCTTATGATTTCTCAAAGAAACAAGCACAAGACAAGGGACAAACATAGATCTAGAGACATAACCCTTCTCCATATTGAAAACATGTTGCTTCTTTATACATCTTTTCAAGTCCCTACATACTATCTCATGTTGAAAACATTGTTTCCTTATGGCATGGATCACTGATCGTTCTAGGCTAGCCACTTCCTCATGTTCATCAAAATTCAAGCACGAAGATGGATGAAAATATTCATCATATAATAGTTTTGAGTGCTCAAAGGGATAACTCCCAAGGTATGGTTGGAAACCAACATAAGTGTAGTGCAACAAGCCATTCCCCGGTGGATGAAAAAATTTTGTGATCATATCATCATCAGACTGCCAAATATCTGGATCATCCACATGTGAAAAGCAATCTTCCAAAGGAAAAAATTCTGCATTATTTAATATTTGGAAACTACCCTCAATGTCATAGATGGGATTTTTGTCAAAACCGAGACAACCAATATCCCATCCATGCTTTCGGACACATACAAAATCATCAATGTTATTTTCAACTGTATCTGAGAGTTGCTCCATGAATTCACCTGTATCATTGGAATTCATTACTTCTTCAAGAGGCTAGACAACTTCATATTCTAATGTCTCATCTAGGTCTTTAGCGTGAGAAACTTCATCGAGATGTTATTGAAAATTTTCTTCATAGATCTGTTCTTCAAGCATTTCTCCAACTGCAAGGGATTTCTCTTCAGTAAAATGTGTTTCACCAAGTTTTTCTTCAGTATATTCCTAAAGAAACTCCTTCATAAGACTCATCAAATGCTCAATGGCCTCATCAACATCTTTTTTATTTTCCATCTGCAAAAGTTCCCTCATGATATGGTAAGTTTTGAGAAAGGGTTCATCCCATGGTGCCATAATTCCATTGTATGGAATGAAACTTTAATGGAATCACAAGATGATCTCAAGTCTCATCAAAGATGAAAAGGGTATATTCCCTCAATGGAGTCACCAGACGAACTTTAGGAAAAGATCATCAAAAGTGAAAACAGGACTTCCCTCAAATGGATTCGTCAGGAAAGCTAAGGGTAAAGGATTTGGGATAGACTTGTCAAGTGTCATTATGGGATCGGAAAGGATTCAAAATCCTCCCCGTCAACAGCGCCAAAAATTTTGTTGCACAGATTGTAGTTTGGGAAAATCCCAACCCAAGTGAAAAATGTGTGACACAACTAGGAAAACCTATCATTGTCACCTCAATAGATATCCCCGTTGTTTTAGTGAAGGACAAGTCAAACACAAGGGAGGATTCACAGGTGACCCTAGGGGGGTTGCAAGGGGAGAAGAAAGGAGCTAAAAGAACACCCCTATAGGCCAAGGTCTAAGATGAACTCGAGGCTTGAGGAGAGAGTACTTAGAGTTGGTAAATGGTTTTAAAGGTTGTGTACATGCAAAACAATGTTAGACAAACCAAAACAAGACTAAATATGATGATATAAACCTCAAGACAAGTCGGGAATTAGCAAGAAACCTTGTTGTTCCAAAATTGCAGCAGTAAGGAAATATATATTAGCAATGAAGAATTTATAATAGCTGCAAATGAAACCATCAAAATCAAGTATATGATATTGGAAAATAAAGCTTGAAACTAGAACACAATGTTTCAATGTTTAGCTCAAGACTTTGATGTCAAAAGAGGGTTGTTAATGAGTGTTATCAACAAGTACTTATGACATCCCAATGGTTGCAGAAAAAAATTGATACAACAAGAAGTTCCAGACACTGAAATTAGCAAGTAAACCACCCAATCAATAGCTTATAACCAATAGAACAATTATCACAGCTTACAAGTAATTTTCATTGGTAGAAAAGTTGGAAAAAAGTATGAAAGAGCGAGTTTTTTGCAACCCTAATGGTTGTAGATTAATGTTTATTACATTAGCACGATCACTTATCCAATCAAGACACCTTTGGAGGATAAGAGAGCCAATATCATATAGAATTTAAATCCAACCTTGAACAATTCAATCTTTTAAATTTCACATTTACTAATGCAACAATATTCAATCTCCAATGCAATCAGTGCCTTATCTATTGGGTTATGAAGTCTCTTGCTTAGTTACAACCAAGTTAAGATGGGATTTGATTATCTTCTAGGGGCTTAAACTCTCTTACTCCCTGGAGAATATAAACCCTGGCAAGGTTTTGCTACAAGGGTGTAAAATGTCTTACTCCTTGTAGCAATCCTTAAGCCTTTTCAATTACAATGGAAGAAATTTCCTTGATGGAGGGTGTATGCCCTTATACTCCTCCTAGGGTTTGATTGTATAACATTTAAATTAAGAAGAAAAACACAAAATTAGAGAAATTTCTTACCCAATCCAAGAGATAGCATGCAAAACCTTTACTTGTAAAAGATATTCCAACAATTTTCCAAGAAGAAAGCATCCAAGAGAAATCACTAGCCTTTATTCCACCAATAAACAAGTATTCCATCCATTTTTTGCACAAGAGAAATAGATAGTGAATTGTCCAAAGAGGCCAAAATTCCAGTCCAAGAGAGATTTTCTAAGTGATGAGTTATGTTTTGTGACAAAGTGACTTGCCTCATATTTATATGAGGAAACCAAAGCCCTAGTTTGTCCACTTTTCAATTAAATTCATAAATTTAGGCCTAAAACCTAAGTTACAATACTTAATTAGCAAGACATTTTGCTTTTTCCCCACATAGGCTACAAAATGACCAAAAATAACAAAATGATGGGACATTGGCCCATAAACTCTCTCTCCAAGGTGGCATGTGTGATGGAAAGCCTCCAAAGGCTAAGACATCAAGCTAGAAGAGTGCCACATCATCCCCAAATCAAGCAATAGAGTGGGGCTTCAAACCCATAACATCACCAAATGTGCCAAACATGCCAAATGTTCCATCAAGATGTGACGTCATGCCTTCCAAGAGGGACGTTTGGGCATAAGAGGGTGATTTCATCCTTCCTTCATGGTTCCAAGCATCTTTCAAGTGCTAAAGTCACCTTCCCAAGTGCAACGTTCATCTTCCAAGGCCTCCAATGACTGGGTTGCTACATCCAACTAATGGGCTTTCAAGCCCCTATGGAGGTCCAAGTGGCCTATTTCCTCAATGAATAGCTTTCATCACGTGAGGTCCTACAAAGACAAACAAGTACGCCCTAAAAGGGTCCACAAGTCACATGTATCATGCCAAGTAAGCCACATTTAATAAAAGAACCACCCAAACATGTGCATCAAATCCCCCCTTTTCAAACTAAATAAATGCTCAAAGACCTTATAAAATTTTCAAATTTAAGTATCAGAGGGTTGTCATGGTGCCCTATTGGGTAGACCAATCCCCAAGTCAAGGATTGTTTCCCAAGAAGACCCTCTCTAGGCCATGTAGTGAATATGAGATGGATGGGGGTAAGACCTTTGGGCATGGGGTTCCTGACATGTCAAGGGCTCATATTGTTTCATTTATGGGTGCCTTTGTGGATGGTGTGTTGCATCCCTTCATTTGCAATGCAACATTTTTCCAAGCCCTTTATTTTCCTTTCATTTTTTTTATGGTCCAAACATTGAGTGCTATGTGCAAGGAAAGAAAAAGAGCACTGCAATGCCACTTGAATTTAGAACACATTGAGTGCCATATGCATTGGAAATTAAAGGACACCACAATGCATTCCCCTATCAAGGGGGCCATTTTATTCATTTTCCTTTTTAAAGGTCCTTTATTTTTTTAAGGAGAAGTGTTTCATTGCTCGCATGACCTTAGGGTGAGCTCTAGAAGGATAGATTATGGATTTCGACTTTTACAGTGCTACTAGCTACAACACCTCTGGGCCTTTAGCCCCTTATTCCCATGAAATGAGGTACAAGCCCTTCTTAGGGTCAGTAAGCTCGGGAACCTAAAATATGAGGAAATGGAGGGGAAGAGGTGTGAAAAATGGTAAGCATGTGTGGGAATGGTACGATGACCCTTTCAAGGAGACCACCCAATAACAACCATTTTCCTGAGGGTGACCCACTCACTAGGAAACCATGTCAACTACCAAGGTGAAATAAGGAAAAAGGTATAATTTTCAAGAAAACATTCCATAATCAAGAAAGGACCCTTTGCAACATGCTCAAATGCCTCAATTATGAAAGTGGCACTTACCATGAGACTGAACTTGTTACCTCATGAAGCAAGGCATGTTGTCCTTTTTGGGCCAGGCTAATGTGGCAGACACTGCTATGCTGCTAACAATGAATGGTGATGTGTGGTAGAGGAGAGGCTTTATCTGCTCAATGTGGGATCAGTTGGTCATCTGGCTCTCGACACTCCATGTCTTCTACTTGTGGGCCTCGACACATCATCTCCTTAGTTACCCCTAGGCTGGGGGGTAATAGGTTTCTCTATATACATTCGTTTCGGTCAAGTGGCAATCAATCAATATGTTTTTTATTCCATTCTTCTACCTCTTTAAGAAGTTGTTCAATTTTCTGCTAGAGTTAGG